>JAULKM010122347.1:0-20766 GCA_032355605.1 Rubia tinctorum | reverse complement strand
GTTGTTTTTACTTTCATAACTTAGGAAACCAACCAACCAAAACCCCCCTCTTTACATGCTTTTATATGTATATGTATGTGTGTATATATATATATATATATCTAGGCCTATATTCACCATTACATGCTTAGACGCTTGAAAATATCCCTCTTCTCTGTGGATGACCCCGACTTACCACTATCTACTCAGTTGTAGTTAGTACGTAAAAAAGGCTTAAAATTACATCTTTGAGAGGTACGGCGACGACCTCCCAATGAACCGGTGCTGGATTTATTCATAGGCACTAGTATATTGTTTCATTTACCAGATTACTAGTGTCTATGAATTTCCTAACACCAATATTGCTCTCCCAACAATGACATAACACGCCCATATACATGTTTTCCGGTAATGTATAACTAAAAGTTATAAGTTACAACAAAAAAAAAAGTTGATAATAGGGCACTTGTAAAAATAATATTATTGAAACATAACCTAATCCAATCCAAATTTAATCGGGTAGAAAAATAACCCGATCTAAAATGAACCAACCCGAAATATATATGAATCAAATAGGAAATATTATATAAAATAACTAACATGATCATACTCGAACAAAACTTCAGTACAAAAAATGACACGACAAGAATCCGATCCGATCTAACTCGACAATATTCTGACCCAACCCAACCTAATCCGAATGTAAAAATTACACGACAGTAACCCGACCGATATTAACTCGATCCGACATGACCCGAACTGAGGAAAAAATTACACGTTTTCTACCCGACACGACAGTATCCCGACCCAACCCGAGCTGACACAAAAAATGAAATCAACACATTTCAACCCAACCTATTTCAACACGATGCGTTTCTAACCTGACACGAATCTAACGCGATAACTCGAACTGACACCTCCAGGTACAGTTCATAGATATATTCAGAATAAGAGATATTCCCATCTTATTGGGCTCTAACCCAATAGTAACATAAATCAGCTACTTGGGATTCGAACCACTTTTTGGACTTCAGCCTAGCCATTATCATTAGCTCCCTAGAGAGTTGAACACCATGCTTCGGCTGAGACTTTGGGTTATCACAGGCATTAGCGTTCAAAGGTCATGCATTGTAAGTGACCATTGGTTTTCTCCATCATCAATAGTTAATCTTGTACATGAACTATTCACTTGTTTTCTGCCCCAATGAAGATGTTCCGGGTCAGTGTTTTGGTTCAAGTAAAAAGCCTTTTTCCAATGGCAAGTATTTCGTTTGCTTTCAAAGCAGCCATTTATTGCTTCCTCTTCCAAGGAGATGCCCATGTTATAAAACTCAAAGTTTTCCTTCATTCCCTGCAAATTTCCTTTCTCCTAAGCAGTGGCGGAACCAGGAGCTCTGGCAAGGGGTGACAGGGACGGCGGTCGGCGGGAAGCGTCGCTCGCCAGCGAGCAGTGGTCGTCGGCGGCGCGGCAGTTTCTGGGAAACTGGAGGCTGGAGGCTGAGGCAGTGAGGCCTGAGAAGCCGGAAGGAGACACACACGAACACAACTCACAAGACTGCCGTTGATATTTGATTGGATACTCATGTAATATTAGGGTTTCCCTAAGATTTGGGCCGATTGGGTTTCAGCCCAATCGACCCTTGCTTTTTTGCTGATATCATATCAAAACGACGTCGTTTCAATAAGCAAAACGACGTCGTTTTGATGTGCCGGGAAATAAAAAAAGACAAAAAAAGTTCGTCTTCTCTGTTCCTCTTCTCCGTTCGTCTTTCACCGTTTCACGGCGACATTTTCAGGCGCCTGCCGGAAATGAAGGGGTGGCGGAACCCGGTGGCTACTGGCGGCCATAACACTAATTTTTTGGTCGCCGGAACGTAGGGGTGGCGCCAGCACCCCTCGCCACCCCCTGATTCCGCCAATGTTTGTACATGTATATATATGTGTGAATAATTATTTGTACGTATATAAAATATGAAAAGCTGAAACAAAATTCTTTCCAATAAAAAAATATATTTTTGAAATTAGGCTAGTACATATTTTAAACATGTTTTATCAGATTATTAAAGCATGAAGGATTAGTGTGAGATAAAAAAAACGACTTACTTCACCAAAGTAGAACCTGTAAGTACGGGTGTAAGGTGGGTCGGCTTTCCCGCACCAAATTGACCCAAAATTTTGGAACATATATGTCGAGTCAGATCGGGTCAAAATTTTCACAGTTTAGCATCGGATTGGCTCGGATCAGATTGTGTCATGAGTCGACCCAAATCGATCAAAATCATATAAAAATAGTAATATTTTTATAATTTATTTAAATAAAATATATTATTTTAAATTTAATAAAATTTAAATAATAAATAACAAATAATTTATTTTATATAATTAAAATAAGAATATTATATTATATTATGTTTAAATATGTACTATTCACTTAATAAAGAAAAATACAATTATTTTCATTTTCCTTAGTTAGAATACTTTTAATATTTTATTTAAAAAATATATTTTTACTAAAATTTATGTATACAATTATGAATATATATTTCATATATTAATAAATATATTATTTATAATTAATAGTAGCTTTGCAAAATTATTTTTAGTTTTATAAAAAAATAAGAATATTAAACTTGTTTATAAATTAAATTAATGGTGAGTATGTTGTATTAAATTAATTATTTTTATGATTTTTCCAAGAAAATGAGGTTAAATTGTAAATGGGTCAAAACGGGTCGATTTGGGTCAAAATCCGTCCCACCCCGTTTTGACCCGACCTATTTTGACTCGACTCGCATTGATCCAAATGGGATATTGACCCGACCCGATCCATATGGGCGGGGTAAAAATGTAGTGGCTACCCAATAGCATAAATTTATGGTGGACCCATTATTGTTTGTTATCGGGCAATACTATTCATGTTGTATGATCCGGCTAATTGCATTAAAATTGACAAAAGAATCATTGAATTACTTAGAATGAAAAGAGAAAAAATGTTTGACTTCAAAAACTAAAATGCACAATTCATTATCTTTCTACCATGAAGATATTCCTCAATTAACTTTCTAATCACACTTTTATATTCCCAACTTCCCCCTTCAACTGAATTGGAGCAGTTGTGTTAATTTGTTGCAAGCCAACGATTCGCAACCGTTTGGGCGTTGCCATCTTTTTTGTTTTTTTGGGAAATAGTATACTTTCATTTCTATCAAAATTTCACCATTTACATCATCTCTTCTCCTTACTACCATACTAACTATCATCATAAGGTTAGCACAATGCAATCTCAACTTAGGTTTCATCCAAGCTTTAGTTACAATACATTCAATGATATCATCAACAATGATATCCTCATTTTCAACCCTCCCAAAGCACACATCATTTCTCCATTTCCATATCCTATAGATGCATACAGCTGCTGCAATTTTCATCATTCCACTTCTCCATCCCTTACCATTAACTCTTTGTAGTATCCAAGTAGTTTCAGCATCCCAGTCTCTTGCTTTCCTTTGGATCTGTACATTCAAAGTACAGATGCTTTATGGATTCATCCTTGTCACAAAAAACACATTTTGCCTCCACCTTGAAACCAAACCTTATCAGTTTGTCCTTGGTAGCCAGCTTCTTGTGCAATGTCATCCACAGACAGAAAACAGCTCTAGACCTAGCCATATTGCCATACATTATACTCTTCCACTACACAATCTCAAAGCAATTTTTGAGCTCTTTGTACATGTTTTTCATACTGAATTCATGCAGATCCAGTTGCCTTTCCCATTCTACATTTCTAGTCACTTTACCTCTGAGTTTAGTGATTCTTCTCAACAGCCGAGAACAATCAGCAAGTAAACTAAAGTACATCACATTAACACCATGTATATAATATCCATGAACCCGTCTAATCCACAACTTATCAGCTTTCTTACACAAATTCCACAGCAGTTTTAACATATTAACCACATTCCACACTTTAAGAGAGATAACATTCATACCTCCATACTTCTTTTCAAAACAAACCTTCTCCTATGCTATAGGGGATTTTCTTGTCACTTTTTTCTCCACCACTCCACAAAAAGGATCTGCATAGGGCATCAACATATTTCAATACAGCTTTGGATCGAGGAAAGCTCTGCATCCAAAAATTGACAATTGCAAACAAAACACCGCTAATTTGTTGCAATCTCCTAGCATAGCTGAGTGTTTTAGCACTCCAATGCTTCAACCTGCTTATCATTTTCTCCACTAGAGGTTGACAGGTGATCAGATTTGGCTTTCTACTGGTTAAAGGGACTCTCAGATACATGAATGGTAATCTACCCTCTTTAAAACCAGTAAGATCTAGCACCTATTGCTTAATATCATCATTAACAACCCCAAAAAACACCTTGCATTTTGTTTGTTTCACTTTCATCCCTGTGGATTTAGCAAAAAATTTATAAGCACCCATTAAGGCATGTACAAATTTGTAATCCCCTTTTGACAGTAACAAAACATCATCCGCAAAACTCTGATTCACCAATTGCAGTTTTTCACATTTAGCTCGATATGGAAAGTCACTGTTAACTCTTAAAGTTTTCATACATATACTCATATACTCCATAACTATCACAAAAAGTAAACGGGAGATGGGATCACCTTGTCTTAACCCTTTCTTAGCTTAGCAGCCATTGGCCATATATTTGAAGGAAACTGTCTTTTACACAAATCTTCACCCACCATACAAATCTTCCAGGTATTCCAATCTTCTTCATTATGGTTTCCAGAGAAGTCTAGTCTACAGTATCATAGGCCATCTGAATATCCATCTGAAACAGATATCTGGGACTCCCACTCTTCCTGTTATAACCTCTAATCAACTCAAAGGCTATCAATATATGATCATGGATATTCCTACCTGGAATAAATGTTTCCTGGTCTTCTCCTACCACTTCATTAATCTCTTTACTCAGCCTTTCAGTCAACACTTTAGAAATTATCTTGTAAAATGTTGTACAACATGAGACTGGCCTTAAATCTTTAACAGTTTTTGCATTGGGGTGTTTAGGGATAAGGGTAAAAGCAGTACAGTTAACTACTCTATACAATCTACCATTTTCAAAGAAATCATTAACAGCCTCCATCACATTTGTTTTCATCAATTTCCAATTTACTTTTAAAAACATAGCAGAGAAACCATCCTCACCTGGAGTCTTGAGATCTCCAATGCTTTTTAGGGCTCTCAGTACTTCTTTATCTAAAACATCTGCTGTCAACCTCCTTTTAGCTTCATTGCTCATAGTTTTACTTGCCCTCATAATTCTCAAGTCAATGCCTTTGATATTCTCCTCGGCTCTGCCAACCAGCTGCTCATAAAAAGATTCAACTTCCTTCATCATTTCTTCCTGGTTGTAAGTTTCATTCCCATCTGCTTTCACCATTTTCATGATACCCAGAGCATTGTTTTTAATTTTGACTGAAGCATGGAAATACCCATTGTTCCCATCCCCTAATCTCAGCTAGTCAATTTTTTTAAAATTGTGCATAGCCCTTTCTCATCTTTATCATTCCATTTCTTAACCTCCCCAATGCAATCAATCACATTCTGAATCAGCATCTAATCCATTCTGCTTTTACTCAGTTCATTCTGAACTTTACTTAATCCCTTTCTATCTTGTTCAAGTTTCTGACTGATCCCTTTCAACTTTCCCATGTGCAGTTCCATGTCATCTTGCATTCTAAGTAGTTTTCTCCAAACTCTGAACATTGGCCTGCCTTTCAACTCTTTACTCCAACTGCTCCTTATTGCCTCCTTCACCTCTCCATCCTCCAAAAGGCAATTCAAGAATATGAATTTTCTGCATCTTTTCCTCAGCTCAATTGGCATACAAAGCTTCAACATGGCATGATCAGATGGGCCAGCTTCCATGTTTACCACCTGAACTGAAGGGTATTTTTGAAACCACTCAACATTTGCAATTGCCCTATCAATTCTTGAATATATTACTCCATCAACATGTTTATTATACCATGTATAATACTCACTAATACTATCACATTCATGCAATCCATCTTTTTTCATCGTTTCCTCTAAGTCCCAGAATTCATGAACCATAACATCATTACCTCCAATTCTATCACTAGTGGTTAACACATTGTTGTAATCACCCATACGTATTCATGGTCCCTAAACCTTATTCACCTGTTTTTCAATATCATTCCATAAGGTTTTCCTCTGCTTCAGGTGGTTACTGACATAAATAGCTCCAAAGTATGTCCATAGTACACCATTTTCTCCCTGATTTCACAGCCAATCATCTGCTCAGTCTTCTGTAAGACTATTAGATTCAGCTTTCTTTGGTCCCACAAAACCCAAATCCTTCCATTTGGATATTGTTCATAATTGCGGGCATAACTCCATTTAGTGCCAAATCTCTTCCTAACCTCATTTTTTTTGGTCTTTTCTTACCCTTGTTTCAACTAGCACAACAAGCATCAAACTCGGATCAAAGAGACAGGATGCAATCTCTCTACTTCTTGCTGCAATATTCATCTCTCTCACATTCCATGTAGCTATCATTGCACATGCCCATATGCATATTCTAGGACAGACCAAGCCCTCAGATTACTTGTTTCTCCCCTATTTTTTACTGGCTGTTAGTTCTGATTGCAGTCTCTTGATCAGGTTCTGAATTTCAGTTTCTTTCTCCTTTCTTTTTCTTTTAGCTTTTACTACATTCCATTCTGCCTCCTTACTCATCTCAAACACCTTCTCTACTTGAACCTCTTCCTTATTTTCCACCATTTCCTCCTTTTCATTATGTACTCCAGTTTTAGGTTTCCACTGCGGTATGATCTTACTCTTTACTGTCTCATTTATGCACACATGTCCTGCCATCTGACATCTCTCACAAAACTGAGGTTTCCACTCCAGTGTAATACCCTGCTGTATCTTACAAACCTTCACATTATTGATTGTAATCGAGGTAGGGAGTTTATAGTGTAATGTCAATTTCCACCAGAATTCTCGCATATGAGACCCTAACTTGTTAGCCGTACATTCATCAGTACATATAGGGTTCCCAATCACACTTCCATTTTTTTCCAGACTCTTAACACCCCAAACATGCAGTAGAAGACTTGGTAGTTTCACCCATATAGGCACAGTTCTAACCATATCATTTTCAATGAAAAGTTCTTCTTCCACTTATGCAGGAACATAGTCATATTGAATATTTTGTACGGCCCTCTTCTCTTCTCATCACTTCATACCTATCCTAGACTAACTTAAATTTCAGGATAAAATATCCTTCATCATTATAGAGCATTTCCGGTAAAGCCACAAATGACCACATTCTAATCATGTATCTCTTAAGAGCATTCATAGTCAATTCACCCTCTATAACATACATAATCAAAGATGAATCCCGGTATTTAATTTCATCTTCAATATCATCCAATTAAATCTCAACTTCCTTACCTCCTTCCACAATTTTAGGAGTAATAAAATTCATTTGAAGGTCATTTCCCTGAACTCGATTCCCACTAATAATGTCTACCCACAGTTTATTCGACCTATTTTCAGCTGAATTAGGTTGAGTTACCTTGATTTTGCTTTGATCCCCCTCGTTTTGAATCTGATCATCTTTTCCAAATTCTTCCTCCATTGTTTCTTCCTCTCTGTGCATCTCCACCTTTTTCCGACCTAGCATTCCTCCATTCCTCTGGTGACAGGACTACCTTCTTCCTTAGCTAGTCCCGTCCCTTCGCCGTGATCCACTTTTAGACCTCCAGTGTGTGGGTGTTGCCATCTTATTCCCCGTTCTGATGAAGAACTTCTTTTGGTTTTAATTGGAATGAACTTCCACTCTTACCCTTTCATAACGTGACATTCCATTCCCCTTATTTTGAAGTTTGGCCTCAAGCTTGGAACTGAGGAACCAATTCTATATTTGTAGAGATTAAATTAAGGAAATGACATGCGTATTCATATTGGCTTGCTATTTCATGCACCATACCTAGAAATTGGAAATTGCATGCACCAGAGACCAGGAAATTATTCATAATACCAGTAGCTTGAAATGCATTCAAATTCTAGTGACCTAGATATTCAAATTGCGGGCACCAAACCAAGAAATTGCATGCATGATGCACAAGACCATGAGATGTACCTTAAAGCTTCACTGATATTATGGGTCAAGTCCATTTGGTGTACATTTGTAGCTACTCGGCTGATAAGATCTACATCAGCCCCTCCTTTTCTATTTGAATAACCAATCAGACCCTTCCAACAATAAAAGTTTCATGATACCATTTTTGAAGGACTGAAGAAACCTTATTACCATATCATCAACTGCTGATGGCGATTCTTGAGTATACAAAGCCTTCATTTGTTCGAATTCAGTATACACTTGTCCAATTTGCTGCCTTGGTGAACTTCTGTTTGTTGGATGTGTTCAACCCAAATCCCACATTGGAAGTTAGTTCCTTATATAAGTTAGAGTCCCACCACATTAGTATGAGGCCTTTTGGGATTGGACCCAATAAAACCGTGCGAGTTTGGCCCAAAGCAGACAATATCATACTAATGATGGTTGTGGTGGGCTTGGCAGTCCCAACATATGGTATCAGAACCATGGTTGTGATCGGGACGAGGATTGCATGCGTGCCCAATGTGGAGGCCCTCAGTTGTGCCCTTGGCAGTGTCAAGAGTGCCCTTGTGTCGAAAGTCTGTCTGACCAAGGTGGTTGTCAGGTGGCGTGTCCCGCAGGTCTGGCGGCGGTGCAAGATGGTCCACGCGAGGATGAAAGATACCGCTGTGTGGTCCTTGGTTTGAGGGGGAGATTGTTGGGTGTGTTCAACCCAAGTCCCACATTGGAAGTTGAGAGGGTGTTAGTTCCCCATATAAGTTAGAGTCTCACCGCATTAGTATAAGACATTTTGGGATTGGACCCAATAAAACTGTACGGGCTTGGCCCAAAGCGGACAATATCATACTAATGATGGTTGTGGTGGGCTTGGCAGTCCCAACACTGTTGTCCGTCTTGACTTCTAATTAGCCTACTTCTCGTGTGCATTGTTCATGGAAATCAAACATATGTTCCCAGAACTCATAAAAAAACAACAGCAAATTGACGCCGAGCTGCACCACCAAGACCATTTAACCTTGAGAGGCTTCCCCTCGTAATCCTACATGAGTCAGGACCGTCATATTTCAAACACTGGTTCGATACAATGATTTCTAGTCTCGGTTTCTCAAATTCAGAAGATGGAAGCATAAGAAACACTATATCTTGCTAAAAGACCAGCAACTGGTATATCCTTTCTACTCCTGAATTCCACATGTAGTAAAGAGTTGGAATGGCGATTGATGGAACATCATATTTGAGCAGAAGATTAGTCGAATTCTAGTCATTAATTCTGACAGGAGCAATGCATTGAGTCACATTATCGTATTCAGCCATATTCTTCTTTTTCATGGGATCATAAAGATCACAGTTTTCTCTCTTTGGTAGTATACAATACATTGAAGGACCTAAGAAGTTTTTACTGAATCTTTTCAAACACAACAACTATTTGAGATCCTATCATTGTTGATTGCCATTTTCCACCATTGCCATTTATATCAACATCTTCTTTGAAATTGATAAAAAGATTATAATGTATCCCCCATATCATTTCAGAAAATAAATATGCGAATCCCAACTATCCTTAAACCACACTACGCTACAAGGAAACCTCTGCAATCTGAAATGTACATTGTCCGCACATTCAACTTCAAGAATTTAATTTCCAAGACCTCAATAGTCATTACCTTTGTATCAATTTCTAAAGGCAAGAGTTCTTTGAGCTCATTCACATGAACATTCTAAATAATGAATACTGATATTCCTTTCAGAAAGAAAATAGTAAAATGGACCATTTCCCCTTCTACACGATCTACCCTTGTCCAATGTTCCCATGAAACACACATTAGTACCACCATTAAAACTAGTTATCTTTTCTACCCAAGATTGAGGAGCCCTTTTAGCCGTACATATACCCCTTCTCCAAAATACAAAATCATTATAAACTAGCATGAACTGTAAGATTTCGCTTGCGCCAATCCTTTTAACTAACAATTTGAAATCATACTTGGATTTGGCTAAGGTCTTTGTTCCAACCCTTCTTGATTCCATGCCGCTGGAATTCCCTCAAAACCTTTAACACTGCTGTCAATCTTATGAGCAATCAAACCATCCCTCATTCCATCCACTAAAACTTTACCATTCAAATCTCCTAGTCCTATTGATTTTTCCACCTTTACTCCATCATGAATATGAACGCATACTCGAATCAAAGCTTCAATAGTATTCAGGTCATCCACTTATCCATTATCCCAATTCACAACTACTCTAGGGTTATTATTCACTGACATACTCCCTCTCACCATACCAGAAACCGAGGGATTATTTCTAACAGGAGTTCTTCTCACATTACCCTCATTTAATACACCTTTCTCCACATTTTCATACACGACAGAGTATCCCATTTGTTGATCAATCAAAGGAGAATTTCTAACATTACGATCTTTCGACTAACAAAATCTCAATTTAGGATTCACTTTTTCAGAACTGATTTCAACTTGATTTTTACCTCTAAGTAAGGGGTTTATGAAGTTGTGGTTTGAACCTTCAGACTGCTCATCCTCCCTCCCCCGTTCTCCTTGTTGTCCAATCCAATTTTCTTCATCAAAATCATTGCTTTCATGCTTTCTTTCATCTCCACAATATCCCTGTCATTTTTCTCAATTGCTTCCAGCAGTTTGTTTTCCTTTGTCTTCATCTGAAACCTTATAACCTCCACAGCCGAAGTGAACTTTGCTCCGAGCTCCATGACTTAAGAATCCACAACTTTGGAGCGCGTGTTTTCTCCATAGTTTCTAAGAATCTAGTGCTCTGATACCAATTTGTTATGATCCAGCTAATTTCATTAACATTGAAAAAATGATCATTGAATTACTTAGAATGAGAAGAGAAAGAATGTTTAACTACATAAACTAAAATGCACAAATCCTAATCTTTTTACAGTGAAGATAACCCTCAATTAACTTTCTAATCACACCTTTATGCTCCCAGCTTCCCCCTTCAACTAAATTGGAGCAGTTGTTCTGTTAATTTGTTGCAGAACAACAATTCGCAACCGTTTTGGCATTACCATCTTGTTCCCCGTTCTGATGAAGAACTTCTTTTGGTTTTAATTGGCATGAACTTCCACTTTTGCCCTTTTATCTTGTGCATCATGAATTTCTTAAACTCATTACTCCCTCTGTCCCATCTCAAATATTACACATTCCATTTTGGGTTATCCCACCCTAAATTGTACAAACTAAAACAACCCAAAAATAGGTTGTTTGACCAGCCCAAAAAACTCCTCTACTTGACTTAAATTACTGGGCTTTGCGGGCTCTTAAAAATGGGTTAGGGTTTTGATTTGAGGTGTCCAACATTTAATATTCCCAACACACACCCCCCATGTGATTAATTTGGGACTCTCCCATCAGTCTTTCCTCTCCCACAACCAATCTTTATTCCCTCTTTTTTTTTCTCTCTTCTCACTTTTTTTCATCTCCTTTTCTCTCTTTTCCCCTTCTTCTCGACTTTCCTCTTCTCCCATTGTTCTTCATCTGCGTAATCATTCTCCCTTTTATTTTCATCTTCTTTTCTTCTTCTCACACGTCGCTTTAATAACACCCCCTATTTATAGCCACAACCCGGCTTAAGGGAAGAAACCCTTCATTAGGATAACACTTGAAATGACGCATTCACACATTTTCCAACAACTAACTAAAGTCAATCTTGTGAAACAAAATGCTACATTATTATCAAAATAAAACATCTAAACAGACCATGCCCACATGGCATTCTTATCCAATACCTAATCTCATTCTCCGTGTAGTCTACATACCAGATCACACCAATAGAAACCTAAGATACAAAACATATACATACACCCATTAGGTCATCTATATACCCCTAGCCATTATGTAGAAAAACCACATCTAAGTAATCCTCGCTTGTCAAAATGACACAAGTAGGGTATAATTCAAGGACTCCATTGCCAACGAAGACACCCATGCATTACGATAGACATGGGTACCCACTTCTTCACATACGCCTGGAAACACACCAGCAAACGACATAAGTGGAAGATTATTTTTTTTCTTAAAAGCGGAACCATTAAAACCCCAATTATATAGAATTTTGGAACCTCGAGACCAGACCAATAGAAGCCTAAGATAGAATATCGTTAACAAAGCTAAACACATCCCGTGGAAAATACAGGAAGATTGCTAACGGTTTTTCATACGTTTAGAAACACATCAGCCAGCGACACAAGTGGAAAATCACCTGCTTTCTTAAGCATGGAACCCCTAAGCTTTAAAACTTATAAGAAAACTAGAAGACCAAGACCAAACCATTAGAAGTCTAAGAATATCCATCAATAACAAAACCAACCACACCTCGTGGAAAAGATGGGATGATAGCACACGGCTTCGTATACACCTAGAAAATGCACCAACCATGATATGGATGGTCCCATAACCTATGACGAGGATTACACTACTACCTCACTGTTCACCCTTCTGGGACTCAAGAATCGGCAAGTACCACTGATAATTACTCACATGTACCTATCCAGGGATCAGATAAACCGATAGATTCCACAAAGCTCAGTGTCGTTGACCATAAACTCGAGTGTATAATTCGAAAGGCTAGACAAGAAACCTTCTCACTGTTCATACCCTCTATACCAGTGATGGAAGGACAGACCATGAGCTGCTCTTAATTACATACCATTAGGTTATAGAATCACGAAGCATCTCCCTGAATATAAAGTGTAAACTTGTACGGTTTCATCTCAGAGGAAAGGTCATGCAGTGGTTTGAGTCTTTACCTGGAGGGAAATTTGCAGACTTTAAAAACTTTGGTCGAAGCTTATTGAACCATTTTTATCAACCTAGGAAATTCAATAAGACTATGACGGATCTGCTCAACCCCAATTAGCCGACTGCAACCTTTTATAGGTGTTACACTGAAGAGAGTTTGGAGTTTGTGGATCAGACAGATGTGATGGTTATTTCAGGTTACTAAATGTTATGAATGATACCAAACTATACAATAAAAAACTTATGACTGAACCGCAACAACCATTCAGCGGCTCCAGAACATCGTAAAGAGATACACCAAGGCGGAATAAATGACTAAATGTGAGATAGCCAATGATATCATTAAGATAGGAGGTGGAACACACCCTAGGTGTGTTGTAAAAAATCAGATGGGAGGATATACCCCACTGTCACATTCTAGGGCACACCATTTGTCTGTTAATCAACACCTTCTTCAGTACCTAGCACTGATGCCTAGAGACCCAAACAAAAGGGTTTCAAATAGCTATTGCAACTTCCACAAGGACAATGGTCATGACACAAAAGAGTGCTTTTAGCTCAAGGGTGAGATTGAGAGGTACAGCAGTTATGGATTACTCCAAGAGTAGGTATTTCCCCCATGAGCTTGGAAGGATTGGCAGAAGGGTCAGTTTCAAGATCAAAATCCCAGTTGAAGACAAAGACACTATGGTATGCCGAAGGAGGCACCAAAAGACCATCTAACTATAAATTTAATCAACAAAATGCTTGGGATCCATCATATTTAAAACAAAGGCTCACATTGGGTGAAGGACCTGCTGCAACCCAAGCACATGCGTAACAAAATAGACAAAACCATCATTTTCCAAAAACCAATTCTCCGCATTCTGACCCCATTGTGATAGTTATCTATATTAGAGTTTCCATGGTGAAAAGATTCTTTTTGGACAACAAAAGTGTAGTAGAGGTCATGTTCGTGACCTCCTTTGACCGCTCGGGGCTCAGTATGAAAAATTTATGGAGGTCAATGTCCCCATTGTTAAGATTCATCGGTTACATAGGATTCCCAATCGGGGTAATTTCTCAGCTCGTAACCATTGGTGATTGAAGGAAAAGTAGTACCAGAGATTGAAAATCCACCATCTTCGATGCCCTGTCAACTTTTAATGTAATCATGAGATGACCATGGATGAGTCAGGCCAGAGCCATTTTATCACCACATTATCTAACAAATGAAATTCTCCACGGAGAATAGTATAGCTAGAGTGAGGAGAGATAAGGCAATGGGAAACTTTGTGTGATAGTAGTTTGGAAAGAGCTCAATAGGATGTGGACAATTAGCACCATCCACAAAAAGGTTGTCGGAGCTTCACCTACTGGTGTGGAAAAATGCTTGTCAGATCATTAGAAACTGTGGAAATTGGTAAAGCCCTGCCAGTTCAGGTGAAACACCAATTACAACTTCTACTTGATGAATATATTGATATCTTCTCCTGATATGTTTCTGACCTAACAGATGTCCCCAACAAATTTGGCAGTGCACCACCTTAAGATTGATCTTACAATAAAACCCCTAAAACAAAATAGAAGAATCTTTGCTCCTATCAAAAAAGAGGTAGAAAAACTACTCAAAGCAAGCATGATTAAAGAGATGGTCTACTCAGAGTGGCTCCCCAACCCCCTCATGGTAAAAAAAACATGACGAAAGATGGAGAATATGCATCGACTTCACTGACTTAAATAGATGTTTCTTGAAGGATAGTTACATACTACCTCTGATAGATTGAATCGTCAAAAATAATAAATGGATACTAGGTGTTGGCCTTCTTTGATGCATATGAGGGTTATCATCAAATCCTTATAGCAGAGAAAGATAAGGAAAATACGTTGTTCATCACATTTCGCTACAAAAATATGCAGTTTGGGCTCAAGAATGAGGGAGGCAAGGAGCAGGGCAGCATGTACGTGCTATACGTGGATCAAATGGTAGTCAAAAGCAAAAGCTACATATATTTCCTTGACGACCTGCGAGAGACATTTAAACGACTTCAGAGTGCTAGTTTGAAGGTCAACCAATTAAAATTCACGATTGGAGTAGGGTTTAGGAGTTCCTAGGCTTCATGGTATCTAACATAGATATATAAGTCAATCCAGAAAAGGTCGATACCTTCTTCAAAATCTAGCAAATAAATCAGCTAAAGACGTTCAACGCATCACTAGTTCCTTAGCCACCTAGAGCGGTTCTTATCAAAGGGAGCCAAAAAAAATCTTCCCTTCTTCCACATATTGAAGAAAGTAAAGAAGTTTAAATGAACAAAAGAGTGTGAAACCACTTTTTAACAGTTGAAAAAACACTTGCATTTCTTACCAACGCTTATGAATCTTGGAAAAGGTGAGGTACTTTACTTGTATATCTATGTGCCACCAAAATCCATTAGCACAATGCTGATTAAGGAAGAGGATCTCCATCAAAACCCCATACACTTTGTCAGTAGAGCCTTTCAGGGACTGGAAACATGTTAAACAACATTGGAATGGTTGATCCTGGTGTTGGTACATGCGGCCTGACATCTACGACCATATTTCCAAGCCCACACAATCATATTGCTCACTAACCATATGATCCGCCATGTAATCCTTAAACCCGAAGCATCAAGTAGAATGATGAAATGGTTGATCTAGCTAGGCAAGCACGACATCCAGTACATCCCTAGAAAAGCTATTAAAGGTAAGGCTTGACTGATTTTATTGAGGAATCAATGGAGGATCTACCAGAGTAGCTACCATCAAAGATGATTAAAAATATCAACAACTATGCATTAATGAATCATCCCACGCTGGAGGAAGTAAAGGCTTAAAAAACTTATGAATGTAGCAGCGACAAGAAAAGACTTAATGAGAATCAATATGAGACCACAACACCCATCAATGCGCGATTTTCTTCGAGTCCCTATTACCCTAGATGGTGAAGATGTTATTGAATGTGAACTAAAATTAGGTTATTTACACAAAGAGATGGAGAAAATTGCTGAAAATCTAACTTTCCGGAGAAAGTTATGTGCTTGAGGAGATGATGGGAAATCAGGTTCCTGGAAGATGGAACATTTCCAATCTTTAAAGACACTACTATTGAGAAATGCTACAATGGATCCTCATTTTGAGGTACCTCTACACTCCGTCCAAGGCGTAGCTTCCCACTAACAAAAAGCTATAGGTTGGACATACTCTTTTTTAGTAATATGATATCCTTAGAGTCGTTAACTCTAACAGGAACAACAGGGCCATAAATTCTCCAATAAAAGTGTGGCCAGATTAAAAAAACATTTTATTTGAATTCCCGATCTAAGGGATTCCTTGATATAACAGTATCTTCTCACATACAAAGCCTAATTGTTGAGGATTGACTCTTACATAGAAATGCTAACTTTTGAGGGCAGGTTCTCACATAAAAGGCTAACAATTGAGGATCGACTCTCACATAAAAATTCTATTCTTTTATGATCGTCTCCCACATAAAATTTCTAACTGTTGAGGATCGTTTCTCACATAAAAAGCCTAACTGTTAAAGATCAACCCTCATAAAAAACCCAACCATTGAGGATCAAATCTCGTGGCAAAATAAACAGTTAAAAGATGGGAGATCGGCCTCCACAATCCTACAAGTTAAAATTTATACTAGAATGCTGGAAAATATTTTAAAACATACAAAATTAATCAAAAAAGGGATTTGTTCATTTAGGATCCTCGAATATACAAAAGTTAAGGATTACAACTAGAGCTAGTTTATTATAAGAATCATTGTTGAAACTATAAGAACTATAAAACACATGCTAGATTCCAAATAAGAAAATCAATTACATCTTATTCACGAGCTGGTCTTGATCCCACTTAAGGAGAAGTACCTCGGGGTTCCAACTTTCCTGCTCATGGAAGGCAAGCAAATAAGATCTAGTGAATGAGCAAGCCAAAGTAATTTGGTCCTCTGTTCCTAATCCACCATCTTGTCCAAATTACCATAGATGAAGATATGATCTCTTTCAGCACATGGAGAAAATCTTGGGACACTCCTTTCTTTCCTGCTCCACTCAAAGGCACACCAATAGGTAAACCATAAAGATCGCAAAGAGAAAGCTGGGGGGGGGGGAACCGACCGACCAGCTCTTTCTCTTTGCCAATGCAAGCAAACCAGCATGACAAGGGCCTAAAAAACTCCAACTCGGTGTTTCATGTTTAGACCGATCAAGATATCTGATAAAAAGAGGTCCAAAAAAAATTAAGTACTAGAAGGGGAAGATAGAAATAGTGAGAAAACTAGAAGAAAAATCACCACACTGATTCAAGGAACATCACCCAGAGTAGTAGATGGAAACATTTTTTATGAAGGAACCAGGAATTCAGGGGGATAAATTCCCTCAGTACCAGATATAAGCCCATTTTCATATCGATGTGTACTTTTTTTTTCATCATGAATATTACCAGAATTCTGATATGAATATGAGGGCTTCCCTAAGAAAATGTATACATGAGAAAGAAGAGAGTTAGTGACCCACACCCCACGGGATGCTAATAAGACCAAAGATGAAATTTATATTGTTGCTCCCGTACTCACTTTTAACTACAATAACGTAGCTAGTGGTAAGTCCAAGTGTTATCCACAGAGACATTAGTATCTAATAGTTAGCTAAACATAACCCACGATCGAGCATCACCCCTATATTGTGTTGAGAATAACCAGTACTAACAAACAAGTGGGGTGAGGTGGGGGTGTACTGGAAACTACGAGCATATGGGTAAACCAAAGTAAACTATGATTAACTTATCTTAGGGGTATTTACGTAACATGACAGACATGTGGATTTGATCTTAAATTCTATTCACATAAAGACCTATAGACCTAACTTTCATGTTATGTCACATAGTGTGAAAATGGCCAAGAATTTGCACTATCCATCACACGAAGGTTCTTCTTCCTTCAAACAATCTCATCTCCTCCGTAATTAGGGATGCACTTCAATATTTCGATACCATAATTCACCCCGCACTCACTCCTAGTGAGCCTTGCATAGGTTGCAACTGTTAGATGCGTGAGTAAGCCCATTGCATCACCGAGCTATCCACTATGGACACCAATCCTAGGTCTAAAAAGGAAAAAAGAATCAGTGTGTGGTGAAAACTCTAAGGTAACTACGACCCTAGTCGCTACAAACTATGAACACTCAATTGTTGGGGTAAGCTAGGGTTTCCCCGGTTAGAAATTCTACATAGAAACCCCTGGTCCACTGCTCCTCACATGACTAGCTAATTAGATTAAAGTCCAACTAATTTCCTTGGTACTCACAAGATAGATTTAATATACACATCTCCCTAGTACTCTCAAGACTACAATGACACTTCTAATCTAACACTCCCAAATTAGCATTCAAGCCTAGCACGATATTATGCAATGAATGACTTCATTTGTTCTTCATAAAACATATTTTTGGCATAGACCATACAAGAATATAAGACACAAATTACATAAATATTCATAACACAGAATATTAGGGGAGTCTAAGAATCTCACAAATCCAAGTCAAATCATGAATACAAATACTACCCCAAGAAATAAAACTACTCTACAAGCATGAAATACATGGAAAATATAGGAATAAATGTCATGGATATAAGAGTAAATGAAGAGAGAAGATATAAAAAACCACGGAGAGAGAGTCTAGCCTTCTCTTCCTACAAAACTAATTACTTCTTCCTACTTGTTAAACCCTAGAAGACTGAAGGCTCATTATATAGTGAAAGGTATTTAGGCCTTAAAAAGCCCAATTTTTTGAACCCAGTGTTACGCTAGCATGGGTCGTGCCAGTTTACACGGTTCGGCCAGCACAACCCGTGCACGAGGTGTCGTTTGGGTGCACCGTTAATCAGATATGATCGCACGGGGCGTGCCAAAATTCATGTCTCATCGTCAAAACTAGAGTCTCCACATGTTCTTCATGCACGAGCTGTGTAGGTTTGCACGACCTGTCTTGGGCCCCAATTTTTCTGGCACGGGGCATTGGCCGCTTCTTTGACACTTCCAAGACTTGGCTCTTTTCTTCGACTTTTCTATCTTCTACCAAGTTTTGACTCGGGGAATTCAATCTTCTGCCAATTTTGCATTTAGCCTTCATTAATCCTATGCCAAAATGCTTACAAGCAATCTACAAATAAGCTCACAAAAGAAGATCTAGATGTTTGTAAGGAAAAAAATTCACGAGACTCAAAATATGCTACAAAATGAGAGATTTAGATTAGAAAACTAAAAATGGTCATATGATGTAAACCTACTTAAACCTAGCAATCTACCCATAAATTAATAACAAAAGAGGTGTTAAATGCCTTAGAAAATACATGCATTTGACGTCTCATCAGTAAGGCATGGCTAAATAGACTTTGTGTAAGCATGAGGAATGTGCATAAAGACACCTCAGATGCACCCTTTTTATAGCACCTTGAGGAAGTCAAAAGGTACATTGAGAAGTGTATCCATCAATAACTGCTTTGAAAAGTAGAAAAAATGGGCGACCATAACTCAGGGGCTTTTCACTTTCCCAAAATAGTTGACACACACTATCTCAATTAGAGTGGTTGAGTAATAGAAAATGAATCATTATAACAAAAATTAAAGGTCATGCAATTGATTTTCAAGGATCAAGCAAGGGGGACTGACCGTTCTCGCCGAAGCTCGCACTTTCAGCTCTCTCAGGGCTATTACTAAGGGTTGTAGCCAAAACTCCCCTAAGACCGAATGGTACTCCACATTTGGGCCTTCAAACATTTTACTGGGCTGAAATCCAACAACTAAAAAGAAAGATCTATGAAACCTATTATGTCATTGAATTACAACTCCATTCCATTTACAATTATAGTAAATTGAATATATGGTAATTTTATTATGGTTGGACAACTATTTCTGCAAGGAAATGGAATATTTATCATAACATGATTAAATGATCTCCCAGATCAACCCCTATAATATCTAGGTATTCATTTTTCTCTTTCTTCAATTATTAATACTCTGATTAAATACTTTTGATATGAACTTACCCTCAGAGTTTCTTCCTGCCCACGAGGAGTTTTTTTTGCAAGAACGGTGTTACGAAGCAAGGTTCGCCTATCACGATCGCAATTCGACACACATCATCGTTCATACACTAGTTTGTCATTAAAAATGGGCAACCTATGTATATGTACAAAAATCCTAAGTGCAAGACATTTTAATAGGCAATTTATTATATTTTCCTTAATCTACCTATATTTAGCATATCTATACAAGCACTTTGAATTTGTCTCTAATTTTAGTTCCTAATCAATTATTAGTTCTGAAAATGCCCAATATATTCTCTCTAAGTATAACTTCCTACCTCAGGTTCTTTCCACGCATTTATTTATCATTTACACAACATACAAAATACAACATCCAAGTACAACTCTTTTCTATCAGCGTTGTATGGTTACACACACATATGGTTTTGGACAACTGTTGAACAAATAACTATTTTCTCAATATTTGTGATTTTTGAATAAATACTTAGCATTTATAGCAACTCCATCATTATGTAATTTTCACGTTTAATGTAAAGTTCCATATTACATTCCAATAACACGTTATTTTGACGTTTAGAATCTAAGACACGGATAATGGTATGTTGTATATAACTGAAAAACTGGTTTTACCGTTTTAGCTTAACTAGCAAACCTATGTTCCAACGTAGTCTAACTTAACAAAGTATGTAAAGTAAATAATGCACGAGACACACAACTTGGTTACGCAGTTCGGTGAAATCCACCTACGTCTGCGGGACCTGGCCCAGTTCAGAATAAATCCACTAATCAGAGATACAGTACAAAGTACACCATACAACTATACTTAT
>JAULKM010122328.1:0-20767 GCA_032355605.1 Rubia tinctorum | reverse complement strand
GAATTTGAATAAACCGAATTTAGTTTTTCCAAATATGGTTTGGTTTTCGGTTTTAGGTTTGTAAAATGTCAACCCGAATAAACCGAAACATTTGAAAAACAAACCGATGCCCACCCCTAGCCGTCAATGAGTTCCAACATTGAGCTCCCGGAAGGTTTATCTCCTTTTTGGCTTCCCCAAATAGCTTCTTGAAAATCTTGCTTTTCTCCATGGTAAGAATTTGTGGTGAGCCTTTGCAACTGAGATTTTTGAGTTTTTGAGACTAAACACTTACCAATTTGTCTCCTTATGGTTATATCACAAAAAATTGAAGCACAATCTCCACAATATCAAGAAAATGACAAGAAGTTTGGAGAGAGGTTGCGGGAAAAAAAGAGTGGATAAAGAAGATGGAAGGGTAAAATTTTGAAAAAATATTTACTTTCCTTTCTCAATAACCGCACCCCATTTTTTATCTTTCCAAAGTCATAATTATCTCTTTTAATCTTCCAACCATCAAACCACATCTTATCTCCAAAGCTCATTTAGTTCCAAAATTCCAACATGCAATTTCTTCCATATTTTTGTTCTTTAATGCTTTCAATTTTTTTTGTGTTTTTCTGAATTTATATACACGATATTTATTTTTTTAAATAAAGCTAAAGAAAGGCTAAAATAAGTACCTCAAATAAGACATACACCTAAGTGTTGTTTAAGGAGTTCAAATGTAGCAGTGTCCAACAGTTTAGTAAAGATGTTTGCAAATTGCTCAGATGTTGGAACACGAGCAACCACCACTTCCTTTCTTTCAACCATATCTCGAATAAAATGGTGTCGTATATCAATGTGCTTAGTTCGAGAGTGTTGAACTGTATTTTTTTATATATCAATTGCACTTTTGTTGTTACATAACACCTTAAGAGACCTTCTTGAATTCCATAAAGATTCAACATTTGTTTCATCCATAATAATTGTGCATAACAACTTCCAGCAACAAGATACTCAGCTTCAGCAGTCGATAACGAGATCGGATTTTGTTTCTTAATGTACCAAGATGCAAAATTCGTACCAATAAATAAATATCCACCAGCGGTGATTTTTCGATCATCTGCATTACCTGGTCAATCTAAATCACTCTATCCAATCATATGAGAGTCTTGACTCTTAGAATACCAGATTCCATTCTCAGAAGTCCCTCTAATATAGTGAATTATCTTTTTTACTACAGTCAAGTGAGATTCCTTAGGTTCAGCTGAAATCTTGCACATACACCTACACTAAAACATATATTTGTCCAACTAGCTGTAAGATACAAGAGACTCCCAATCATACTTCTGTACAATTTTTGATCAACTGGAACACATTTCTTATCTTTCACCAATTTATCTGTAACCCTCATTGGAGTTCGTACAACTTGAAATTACTCAGGCCAAATCTTTTCACTGAATTCAAAGCATACTTACTCTGATTTATGAACAAGCCATACTTTTCCTGCTTCACCTGAAATCCTAGAAAATAGGTGAGTTCGCCAACCATTCTCATCTTGAATTCATCATGCATTAGGGTGACAAAATCTTGCACCATATATGGTGAAGTAGAACTAAATACAATATCATCCACATAAATTTGAGAAATCAAACTTTTTGATCATCTGTTTAGCACAAATAAAGTGTGATCTACTCCCCCACAATGATAACCTTTCTTAATAAGAAAGTTAGTAAGTCGCTCATACCACTCCCTTGGTGTCTATTTAAGACCATATAAAGCCTTCTTGAGTTGATAAACATACTGTGGATAGTAAGGATCCTCAAATCCTTTGGATGTTAAACATACACTTCTTCATTAGCCATGTCATTCAGAAAAACACTTTTGATGTCTATCTAATACAGTGTTAAAATTCATAGTGCAAGCAACATCAATTAAAATCCAAATATATTCTAACTTGGCAACTGGTGCGAATGTATCATCAAAGTAAACTTCTTCAACTTAAGTGTACCCTTGAGAAACCAACCTTTCTTTGTTGGTAATCTAACCATCAACATCAGACTTATTATTGAAGATCCACTTGGTGCCAATAACATTTACCCCTTTGGGATGAGGAGTGAGATATCATACATCATTCCATTCAAATTGCACAAGTTCTTCTTGCATTGATGCAATATTCAAATACTCATCAAGCAGAGCTTCTTTGTAATTTTTTGGGTTTAATCAGAGAGATGAAGCACTGTAATCCAGAAAGTTCTCTGTAGTTTACTCGTGGTAGTGTACGAGTTCTCTCGGTACTTGGTGCAGGTTTAACCTGTGTTAGAATATAAATGTTGTAATGGGAGTGGATTTTCCAATATGATCAACTTCTTCAAGTTCACTAGGATCATCTTACTGCTCTGATGTTCCAATATCGACTGGTTGGTTAGGTTAAATGTTCTGTATTGGAACATGATCTGATACTAGTTCATCGTGTCCTTCAGTTTCAATTTTTCAATCTCGACTTTGAGTTTTTCAGCAAGTTGACTTTTCTCCGATTTCAAGACTTTATTGGTGCCAACGACTTTAAGCTACATCTCATACATATTTCATATGCATTGTAGATACCTTTATCATTCACATCCTGACTGTTGTCATCACTTGAGATATCATCACCACACAATTTTTATGTGTTGAAATATCCAGACTTCTCTGCCTTTGCCATGTTGGAACATGCATCATCAATTTCTGCCAGATCATGGAACTTTGTTCCAAATGCAACATAGTTTCTAGTGAGTTACTCTTCTTCCTCCTTCTCCTCTTCATCTTCACCCCATGAAATTACATATGATATTCCTTGCTTCTTTCGAGTATTAGCACACTCAGCCTGGATGTGTCTGTATCCTTCACATTCTCTACATTGAATCCTTCCTGGCTGCTTTATTTCATCACTTCGATATGTTAAGAACTACTGAGTAGTTCATTCCATTTGTGTTCCACGATTATTCCCAAACTCTTGAGCTCGAGGTCTATTTCCACCAGACCTCTCTTGTGATTTTTTATTCACCGCCTTTTTCAGCATTCTTGAGAAATTCTTAGTGATGATGCAAGTTCTTCAATAGTATCATCACTATCAACTTCATGAATGGTCTTTGATGACGAGGCTTTAAAATCAAACTCTTTTTGCGCCTTCTTTGTGGGTTGTTCTATTGTCATCTCACATGTTTGCAGTGATCCTATTATTCATCTAGTGTCATGGTGGCCACATCTCTTGCTTCTTCTATTCCTGCAACTTTCATAGAAAATATTTGAGGCATAGATCTCCAAGTATTTTTCACCAATTTAGATTCCTTGTAGGTTTTCCCAAGTTGATATGCCATGTTGGTGATGTCTCTCAGCTTTCCATTAAAAACAACTATAGTCTCATCCTCCTCCATATTCAATTCTTTGAATTTTGTGCCAATATTGTATTTTAGATTCACGTACTCGACTAATTCCTTCATGCACTGTCTGCAAAATATCCCAAGCTTTCTTTTCTCGATGACATGTTGAGATGAGTTTGAACTAGTTTTCATCCACTGTCGTGAAGATAACATTTAATACTTTGGAATTTTCCATTGATGTCTTCAGTTCATGAGTAGTCCAAGTTCACTTGGCTTTGAGTTTGAGCTTCTTCATACTTGATTCTCCCTCTTTTGAGCTAGTTTATGAATCCTCAGTTGGTGGATTCCATTACGTTTCAACGAAATTCCATACTAGACCATCCAGTAAGTTAATAAAAACTCTCATGTGTGCCTTCTAATAGTTGTAGTTCGTTCCTTCCAACAATTGTGGCCGAGATACTGAAGCTCCTTCTTTGGTCACCATGATAAAATCGGATCACACTTTCCTTGATACAACCAAGGTAAGAATAAGTGACTTAGCTTTGATGCCAATTGAAATTTGGTTTTACCTAATTAATATAATTATTACTATCATGTTCCAACATAATCTATCTAACAAAGTAAGTTATAAAGTAAAGCACGAATACAGAGACTTGGTTACACAGATTAGTGAAATTCACCTATATCTGCGGGGTCTGGCCCAGTTAAAAATGAATTCACTAATCAGAAAGATACAATACAAAGTATGTCAAAAAATATACTTATATTATCTAATATAACGTGTGAATTCTGCAAGCTCTCCTTGCTACCGATTCGCCTTAATCAGACTTCCTCTGCCCTCGAAACTCATCGACGCTGGATCTCCTCCTCCCGAGGAATTAAGGTATACGATTATGAACTTGACCACAAGGTTATGATCATGTTGGAACACAAACACAAAGCTCATGAGTACTTCTCTGAATATCAAAAATCTGAATGCATATTTTTCTTCAATCAAATTCGTAAGTAACTCAGCCAGATTGTCTTCTAACTAAACCAATCATACACATTGATTTATTCTACGAGAATAATTCCTTCTCCGTCTCTAATTATGATTTCAATCAAATCCTTTGGAGATAGGATTTATCAATCTAATCCCTTAAAGTAAGGAATTGGAATATTTCGTCCAAATTCTTTTTTGAAAAGAATATTCATCAAATCAATTCTAATTTTCATAAATCCAATCTAATCACATAAACATAGGAATTGATATATTTTTCAATTAAAACCCATGTAAGAAAAATACTTCTTCTATTATTACAACTCCAATTTTGGACTTTCAAACCATAAAAAACTAACCAAATATAATGATTAAGAATAAAATCACTATGGATGTTATCCTAGATTTGTTTGGCAGTTGAACAATCGGGGATCTTTGCGAGAGCTTCAGGCGTGAGAGAAGAGAAGAGAAGACTGCAAACTCGTTGATCCTCATCAATCAATTGATCATACTTAGCTTTGGCCTTCTCATAGGCATCTTGGGGATCTACTTTGGCACCACCAGGAGGAGTGGATATGGCGGTGGAAAAGGTGAGAGGGGAGCCGGCCGGTGGCAGATTAAGGAGTGGCAGACAGGGAGATGATCCGTCGACAAAACTGAATAGCTTCTGAGGCTTGAGAACATAGCCTGCATGCCGTATCCAGAGAAGATAATTGGTGGAGGTGAGTTTAATCTGCATCATATGAGGAAGAGTGTTGTATAATAGTTTTTTAGTGGCCATAGTGGAACAGAGGGACGACAGAAAATTGATCATAAAGGGAGGAATGGGGAGAATTGGCCACTGGAAAAATGGAGGAGGTAGGCAGCCAAAAATTTTAGGTTTAGAAAGTTGGATCTGAACTCTGCTATTATACCACGATATAATAGAAGTGGTGAGGCTAGGGGTAGTGGTGAGGCTAGCTGGAAGGGAATGTGGTGGTGGCGGGGCTGAGGGTGGTAGTTGGGTCAAGGTGGCGGCAGAACTGGGGTGGTGGTGGGGTGAAGGTGCTCAGTGGCTGCAGGAGTGGAGGTGGTTGTGGGGTGAAGGTGGGGCGATGGCGGGGCTGAGGGTGTTGGTTGGGTGAAGGTGGGGCAATGGTGGCAAGGTGGCGGACCGGTGGTAGGATGAGAGCAAAATGGTCGTAATACTTTTAGATTTTAGGCCAATGGCATTTTAGTCATTTTATGTGTGGTCAGCGCCAGAAATAGTGTCTTAGGGTTATATTGGCACTTATATCAAGTAGTTAGGGTTGTTTTTGCACTAAAAATTATTTGAGGGCTATATTGGCATTTACTCTAGTAGGTATGGTTATATTGGTATATATCCCTTAAATTAAAATAGTCTAAAATCAAATAAAATCATTCAAATATCAAATTAAAATAGTTAAATTTCAAGTCAAAATAATAAAATAAACATCAAATCAAAATAATTAATTATCGAATAAAAATATTTAATTTCAAATTAAAATAGTTATTTATTAAATAAAAATACTAAAATACACATCAAATTAACATAATTAAATATCAAATAAAATACTAAAATACATCATCAAAATGAAATAGTTACACATCAAATGAAAATTAAACATCAAATAATAATATAAAAAATACACATCAAATTAAGCTAGTTAAACATAAAATAAATATTTAAACATTATATAAAAAGACTAAAAACATCAAATTATATGTAAACATCAAATAAATAAATTATTAATGAATTTAACTAATGCAACCATGCAAGGATGACTCTCTCCTTACTACGTGTGATTCCACCGTCACTGTGAGAAACTAAAACTATTCTTCATTACTGAATGATTTCCTGGATATTGTGCCATGGGTAAATCAGGAGGAAAACATCGTCAGTCTCAGAGAGCGAACACAAAAGAGAAGAAGGATTTGGTGGGGGAAAATCAATTGGATTGGGAGCTGAAAAGCATAACAGGGGAGATTGAGGATGAAGTAGATCTGATGGATAAATCGTCGCCGAGATTGATGAAAATGGTGGAGGAAACTAACAAGGTTGAATCGGGAACTCGGGCGAGTAGAATTACATTGGTCCAGTCAACTCCAAGAAAATGGGATGAAGACAGTAATGTGAGTTCAGCTGGGAAAACTAGAATTGAAGGCTCAAAACCAGCTGGGAGAAGACTGAGCTGGGCAGATAAAGTAGAGGAGGACCATAAATAGAGCTCTCTATTTGAGGATGCAAAAGATGAGGTAAAGTTCTTTGCTCCCTCTAAAGTGATTGGTATTATAATTGCTAGAATTCCTTTGGATGAAATTCAGAAAAGTGTTAAGAATTGGGAGACCACAGTTATCAGTAGATTTATGGGGAGTTTCCCACCATTTAAAGTGGCTGAGGGATTTCTTTTGAGGGGAAACAGAGTACAAAGAATCTGGACGGTTAAAATGGTATGTTTATGACCAGATTCAAAACTATTGAACATAAGGAAGAAATTATGGAGAAGGGAATGTTAATGTTTGACGGGAAGCCTGTCTTAATTAATGAATGGTCTCAGAATTTTTATGTTAAAAATACTAAAACTGTTTCGGTTTGGGTTAGCTTGCATAATCTCCCTATTGTGTATTGGAAGCCTAGTATACTAAGCAGATTGGTGTCTATGTTGGGGAAACCTCTGAGGATGGACAGGGCTACCACGGATGTGGAGAGACTTAGCTTTGCTAGGGTTCGGGTGGAAATAGAGATAGGAAAGGATATTCCAAAACATCTTTCTTATATTTATGAGAAAGAGATTATTCAGAAACATGATATAGAATTTGAATGACTGCCAGTTTGTTGTGGAAAATGTACTCTTCTGGGATACAATGAAGATGATTGTAAGAAGGGCTCGGATAAGGAGAAACAAATCACGGAGAACAAGATTAGAAGGGTGTTTATACCAAAAACTGATCTAAAATGGAAGAAGCATGAAAAGCATAAGACCAGTACTACTGTAGGAGAAAAATAAACACAAACTGCTGATTCATTGGTCAGTTCTAAGATCAAGGGTCAAAGTGGAACTAAAAATCCAAAGATTTTTGGTTCTCTGAGTAGTGAGTAGACACTGAAGAGGATTCAATCTAATGAGGAGAATCAGAGTACTAGAGTCAGGGGTGAAAGAAGTAGATACAAACTGCAAACTGATCCATCTAATAAGCAATGATAGAAGATTTTCTGGTTTGGAATGTGAGGGGAGTAAATAATTTGGAATTTTTTAAAAAAATGCAGGCAGTTTTTGTATAAAGAGTAGGTAAGTCTTTTTTTGTTTTTTGGAAACCAAGATATTTATAGAAAAAGAAAAAAATTGTTGGGACATTTTTGGAAAGGAGTGGAGTTTTCTATCTAACAATGACCTGATCAAAGAGGGTAGAATATGGATTGGATGGGGACATGGTTTCTTCACCATGGAAGAAGTGAATAAATATGAGCAAGCTATTGATATTTTGATTGAAAGTAGAAATAGAAGATTGAAGAAATATGTTACAGTGGTTTATGGTTCAAATTGTTTAACTGAAAGGCTGAAATTATGGGGCTTCTTAGTGAATATTGAGCATGTAAATGACCCTTGGATTGTGATATGGGATTTTAATGCCCCATAACAATTATAGATAGGGTTAGTGAAGTTGGTATATCTGTGGTAGAAGTGGAAGACTTTCAGGATATAGTAGCAAAACTTGAGTTGATGGAATTAAAAACTTTGGGGCCAACATTTAAATGGGATAACAGGTGGAAAGAGGGTAGAGTGATGAGTAAAATTTATAGAGCCCTAGTGAACCAGAAATGGATATCAAGCTTTAAAGCTTCCTTGTGCACAGTTTTAAGTGAGAAGGCCTCAGGTCATTTTTTACTGAGGGTGAAGATTTTGAAGGGAAACAAACCTCAAAGAAGACCATTCAGGTTTCAATATGCAGCTCAAAGTTGACCAGTTTGGTGATATATTGAAGACTTTATGGAGAAGTAAAAAAGGTAGGTAATCTGAGGGATTTACTGGCTAATCCGATGAGACTTGAAAAACCATTCTCTGTCTTAAACAGAAGGGAATACTCTAACATTGAGCAAAGGGCAGGAAAAGAAAAACAGGAATGGACTGAGACTTGGCTTAAATTATATTGTAGGATTGAAAAAGGGGATCAAATGTTGGAAGACCAGGAACTGGAGAAATACTTGATAGAGTATTTCAGATCACAGTTGGGAGAAAGTAAGCCAGAAGTTGAAAAGCCGGATACAAAGATTGCACAATATGGCAAAGTACTGGAGCTGAATATGCAAGCTAACCTGATTATGCCTATATCCAATGAACAAGTCTTGAAAGATTTTAGGGGCATCAATTCCAACAAAATTCCAGGATTTGATGGCTTTAATAGTAAGTTTTACAAGGAGGCATAACCAATAATTGGCAATGATTTCTTGAATGCTAGTAAAGGTTTCTTTGCAGGTGATAATTTACCTGTTGAGTTTAGTAGAGTTGTTCTAACACTCATCCCAAAGGTTAGTCATCCACAACCTTCCACTAATCTTGGACCTATAGCATGTTGCTTTGTGCCCTACAAATTTATTACAAAAATTTTGTGTATGAGGTCGGGGAATATTCTACTTAATGTTGTTAGTTTAAATCAAGGTGCATTTATTAAAGGCAGGCATCTAGGCCACAATAACCTGTTAGCACAGGAGTTTATTCATAAATATAAATTGCCTGGCATAAGGAATAGTTGTGTTATAAAAATAGACATTAAAAAAACCTTTGATACAGTTAACTGGTCTTTTATGATGGATTGGATGAAAGAATTGATGATGCCTGAGATGTTATGTTCATGAGTGGAGAGATGTATTTTTTTCTCAAATTTTTGCCTCTCTTGGAATGGAGTTTTTACTGAGGTGTTTAAAGGTAGGAATGGAGTGAAACAAGGAGATCCCTTATCCCCTCTTCTATTTTTCTTGAATATGGAATATCTCACAAGATTGCTTACCCACATTTTCAAAATGGGCAAAATAGAGTTCCATAAGAGATGCAAAAAAAGTGGGTATACATAGTTTGCTGATAATCTTCTCATTTTCTGTGAAGCTACTGAAAAATCAGTTAAAGGGATACAAGAGGTACTGGAGAAGTTTCATAAAGTTTCAGGCCTAGCAATCAATGAGAACAAATCAACTGTCTATTTGTCTGCAATGGAAGAGTTTGAATAGGAAACCTTGGCTGAAATACTGGGTATAAATAGGGGTAAATTTCCTATGAAATACTTAGGTTTTCCATTGTCTACCTATAGATGGGATAAGGAGGTTTGTTCAGTTTTATTCGACATGATGAGTAAGAGATTAAATAGTTGGGACTCTATAAATCTTTCACATGCAGGTAAAGTTCGGTTGATTAACACAGTACTAATGAGTATTGTTGGTTTTTGGTCAGGTGTGTTCAAGGCCCCAGAAGGAGTATATGAAGAGATCACCAAAAATTGCGGAATCTTTTTATGGGGAAAGGAAACTGAGGAATTTTTTTTTGCTCCTACAGCATGTGATTCTATTTGTAGAAGTTAAAAATCATGTGGTATGGGAATCAGAGACTCTTCCTTGTGGAATCAGGCTTCTTTTTGTAAGCATCTTTGGAGTGTGCAGAAAAAAAACATTCTATGGGTGAGGTGGTTGCAGGCTTACTATTTAAAGGGAAAATCTCTTGAGAATCACCAGGTTCAGCAAACTCATAGCTGGATTTGGAAGTTTCTCATTAGGTTAAAATAGAAGATGGGAAATCAGTTGCATAACTATTTATCTGCATGTGGAGATTTCAGTATTTCTAAAGCATATGGAATTATCAAAGGAGGGGATGAACAGGATGCCACTGCTAACATGATATGCAGATAAAGCCTCTTGCCTAAAAATAGTTTTTTCTCGGGTTGTTACTCAAAGGCAAACTAGCCACGATTGATAGGCTGTTAACTTCAAAATCTTAACTGAGCCATGGTTGAATTTGGTTTACCAAGGGCTTAGAGTTGGATGGATATGAGGAAGATCATGAAGTCGATGCTGATGAGAGGGAAAAGAGGCAGACTCATGTTGTATGTCACTGCACTGTATCATATTTGGGAAGAAAGAAACAGCATGATTTTTAATATATAAAAAGTGCAGAATATTGGGGATTTGAGAAGAATGATTGATATGGATTTCTCATGGATGAAGGGAGAGGTTGTAATCTGATGGGCAAGAGAGGATGGTTGATCAAGCTTTGAAATCAGTGGAGAAAAGGGGGCAGAATATTTCTTCTTTGAACTAAGGGTTTTGCTTTCTATAGTCTTGTATGGACTTGGAGAGTTAAGAGCTTATAAAATCTAATTGAGATATTAAGGTGGGCTATTTTAATTAAATGGCCAGCCAAACAAAATAACTTATGCCCAAATAGTTCATCCTTTTTTTTTGAAATGTCACTAAATTCTATTTAAAACAACTCTTAGTATTTTGATTATGTAATAGTTCTAGAGTTAGGAACTCTATGTGTTCATGTTGATTGCTCTTTAATGAAAATTTAATTTCCATAAAAATATATGTATATATTAGTAATAAATCAAATAAAAATACTAATATACTACATATTAATTTTTAAATATCAAAGTGTACACTAAATTGTGACATTAATACCGAAAAACAAAATAGAGAAAAGGTTTATAACCTTGTATAAATAACATAAATTCCAATATAACATTTCAATAATTGAAAGTACCAATATAACCCTTGATAATAAGTGAAACTGCAAAAATAACCTTTCCGACAACTTTTAGCTGTAATTTCATGAAAATACATTTATGCCCTTCTGAAAAACAATCAAAGAAACTGAAAAATAGGGAATGTCGTTATTTCCCTTAGGGTCATTACTACCGATGCACCGCTTTCGTAACATGTAAGGTTATATCAGCACATTATGAAAACTGATAGGGTTATATCAGCAAACTCCTAAAACTTATAGGGTTTATATGAACACCTTCGTAAAAACGTGTGCAGATTCGGGAGGGACGCAGGGAGTACTAACATTTGAGAAATCAATTCATACTAATGAAACATAACACACATTAAATAAACATATAATATTCAAATAAAAAGAAACATGAATAATAATTTTTAAATAGAAACGTTGAAAAGTTAACACGTCAATGAAATCAAAGCATAAATTTAAAATAGAAAATTAAGATAGTAAAATATCACTATCTAGAGTATTAAAAAATTTAACATTAAAATACAAAATTTTACATTAAAAAATCAAAAGATAAGTTTTAAATGCATAATTTTAGTAGAATTTTAAAAAAACTTCCAAAAAATCACTAAATTTAGTTGGAACATCAATTATTGAAAATAAAACATCAAATTCATAGTAAAAGCACGTACGTTACGCGAACATGGAGAGAAAAATCGAATGCAAATTTCTTTAATCCAAATACTTGACTCTCGAGATTTTCATACATTAGTTACTTAATTATATGTATTTAACACCCTAAAATTAATTTTTACATTCAGATCCATTCTTACACTATATTCTCTTTACGAATTTTATTTAAAATCTCATTCTTCATTAAATTTTATTATATTGTATCATTAACTTTTTACTTATTATTGAGACGATTTTATATCTGAATTCAATGGAAGGCAAAATATTGGGAAAGACCGTCTTTCCGTAAACATATGGAAAGGTGAGGTTGAATTAGAATTATAGAAAAGTTAAATATATTAGTTGCAATATTAAAATTTTATTATGCAACATGCAGTATTTATAAATTTATGACCATATTAATTCAACGTACCCAAACTTTTGTTTCGATTTCTTCTAATCTACAATTTAAATATCGATGTTTTCATAAATTATGAAAAATTCGCCTTTCTAAATAGGGGCTACTATTGAAAGGGTAAGAGATTGTGGAAATATACATTGTCCGACAAAAGTACCTTTCGGTGCTTTTTTAACTTTAAAATCGAAAGCGAATTTTACTCTGCCATTTCATACAGAGGGATGGAAAGCATATTCTTCCTCTCCCTCAATTAACTACTAAATCCAGGAACAGGCCACTACTAGGCTGATCAATTACCAATACTGTTTTCAAGTTTGCAAGAGAAATTCCATTTTAATTTTCTGTTGAGTGCTAACTGGTATTATATTAGTACTATTTAATTTTCTGCAATATACAGCAATTAAAGTGATCATTTTCCCTTCTTTTTTGGCTTTTCGAGGTTTGGGTAATTGACTTAAAAGATGATCTTATGTGAAACATGATAAACTTTAGACGGGAACATGGAAAATCACCTTTCTATAAGTTTTGGGGTCAAAACATATTCGGCGCCTATTTTAAAAGATTCAAAAAAATACAGGGGCCTTTCTACAAAAGCACACAAAAAACATCATCTTCCCAATTCACACATTCTACCCCTAACCTCGTGAATCTCAGCAAATCATCACAATCCTAAACCAAAATCCAACCAAATTCTGATGCCAAATTCAACGATTTTTCACGAAGAATCTACCACATGAACATGAACGAAGAATCACTCAAATCATCACTACACGATCCAAATGAAAATTTGACCGGTTAAGTTGATTTTATCTCAAATCTGATTCAATTTGTTCCTCGTAAAGATGGATGGGAGTTCTTGATTGTCACTGAAATGAATATGATGTTCTGATTGTTCAAAATGTAGGAAGAAACATTCAGCGAGCATCATAAAGGTAAACACACAAATCATGAAGCATCCAGTATATCCAAGTTTATAGATAAAAAATTTCACCATGAAGAGCATGAAATTTTGCAAATAAAAGGTAAAATACATTGAGCTGGGGTTAGGAATGCTTGATCCACATAATTATATCATAATATGAGGCTGTTTGTTTCTTTGGTGATGTTTACATATAAATCATGAGGTTAACCTGAAATACCAAACATAGAGCATCAAAACTCTCTCTTTACCCAAGTTTAAACTGAAACCCTAGCAAGTGGGCAGCCGCCACCAATCCACCATCTCCGGAGGCCCCCCACCCCATCTCCACCCTCCCCAACACCCTTATCCCCCATACCCAACCACTCGTACCGGTAGATTTCCATATCCATGTCGGCGGCCGACAAACTCAGCATTTGACACGATTGACTCAGCGGTCGAAGCGACGGATTCAACAATGGGCTCAGTGGTTGACGCGACGGACTCAGCAGCCGACACGGGCTGAGTCACGAAGGACTCGACATTTTTCCAATGGCCCATCTTTAACGCGGTTTCAAGGTTGACTCAGTTTCGGTTCAAGGTCGGCGCGGTTCAAGTTCCCGGTTTTAGGTTGGTCAAGTTCATGGTAGAATTGGTTCCAAGTCCCGGTTTAACTTGTGGGCTGAGTCGACTCGGTCAGGTTCGCTGACCAGGTTTAACTCGTGGGCTAGGTCGACTCGGCCAGCTTCAAGACTCGCTGAGACTTGGGTATCCATGTTACTCTCTCACTCAAAAGTATTTCCTCTCGCTGCTTGCATCAAACTCGCGACGGCGAATGGAGGTCACCCCAGTTTTTTATTAATGTGATGGCTTCATTTCCACCAGTACACCTTTCAGTGACAAAGGTAAGAAGAGGGTATGATATGTTTTTTTACAGTAATTATGGTTGCTTATTTCCGGCGACGTAATCCATTCTTGAAATTTACTGGTGAGGCATGATTGGTATGTAGGAGTATTTCTATTTTACTGGCGAGGCATGGTTACTCTCTCACTCAGGAGTATTTCCTCTCACTGCTTGCATCAAACTCACGACGGCGAATGGAGGTCACCCCAGTTTTTTTATTGATGTGACAGCGTCATTTTCAGTGGTACACCTTTCAGTGACAGAGGCGAGAAGAGGGTATGATATGTTTTTTACAGCAATTCTGGTTATTTATTTCCGACGACGTCATCCATTCTTGAAATTTACTGGCGAGGCATGGTTGGTATGTAGGAGTATTTCTGTTTTAATTTCTTCTCTTTACTTTATTTATTTTTACTTTTCGGGGTGGGGGGCTTTCAATTATGTTTTTGTTACTACTTTTGGTTTAGTTATTTACTTTTCAAGTTTTTGGCTTTTTTCAGATTAAAAGGGTGGATTTTAAAATGGTTTTTTGAATTTAAAGTATCAGGTAGGAATTTGTCTCCGTCAATGTATTTTTATGGCAGCCCATAATCTAGTAAAATTTAGTTGACTTCAGATTTGATATCCAAAGAGATTGTGAGGAGAAATCCAAGTCAAAGTTGTTTAAACAACGAATTTTTTCCGATACTGTTTTTCTAAGGATTTAAATCATATTTGTAGATTTTGGACCAATAGGATATACTGGCCATTTATATTGCTAATCCAATTTAATTGGTCTTTAGAGCCTTTGGGGACAAGTTAGAGATATTTCAACGCAATATAAAATATTTCTATTCACCGATGAAAAATATCTTTGTCTTTTAAAATGACTGATTTTAGTCTCCTAGTTTAGGGAAATGGATCTCACGAGTTTAATGGAGACGGGCGGGATCTTTAGTGGGGGAGCTTCATATACTTTGTTTTGATTGTCATATATGTTTGATCGGAGGTGTAGATGAAATATTTTGTGTGTGTTTCGTTTGATAATTTGCAGTGTTAAGTCTGATGGTAATCTCGGGTCAAGATTATTGTGGCTACCCTAAAACTACAAGGTGATAACAACTTATCATTTGTATGCCCTTCTCATTGCCACATAGGCCTTTCCTTAGTATTGTAACAATGATGAGTGCCTTGTGTATCTATTTTTTAGCCATTTGAGACCTTAGTTTAGAATTGTACTATCTACTTAGCGCCTCAAATGTAAGCTTTCGAGCACGACTTGATGTGAGCTTTCGGGCATCGCTTGATGTAAGTCATTTTCAGCAACAACTGATTTGTAATAGGAAAGGGCCGAGAACCCTATAAACCCGATTACTTATTTTTATAAAATCATGAGGTTAAATGTTGTTCAGTTGATATTTTGCATTCGAATGTTAATAGTTGTTCAAATGATATTTGGATTCGAAGGTTAATTGATGTTCAGTTGCTAGGTTTCGAGTTAGTTTCTGGTTGCACTAGGCCTTTGACGTTTTGATGATGAATTTGTGACTTTGAATTTAGATTCAATATGAATGATGTTACAAATTTTGAGTGAGTTGATTTTTTCTGTTGTTTCAAAATGTAAGACCACTATGCAAGTTATTCTGCTGGTGTTTCAAAAAATGCATCAACATTGCCTGTTTCTTCAGCTACAGCATAAAAAATGCAACAAACTGCTTCTATTTCTATTAATCTGGAGTTCAATATGAATGATGTTACAAGTTTCGAGGTAATTTCTTATTCTCTTGCTGTTTGAAAATGATTTTTCTAGAATGGTATTCCTGATTTTCTGCTTGTCTTTCAAAAAGAGCATGAGTCTGGTCCATATGTTTCCTAAATGAGGTACTGTGTTTAACTTGGGCAAATGATGAAATCCAGGAAATAGATGTTTACGGTTTCTTGAAAGGAGTAACTGCAACAAGATGGAAAGAGTTAGATGACTTATACCGCCGCCACTCCAAAGCAAGAGGTTTCATCATACGAAAATCTACAACACACAGAACAAACGACAAAAATTTGAAGGGTAGATGCATAGAACAAGAAAAAAATTGAAATCGGACCGAGACATCTGGCCGCGCCCTCGGTATTTCAGAGGCTTCGGCCTCCAGATTTGTGTCTTGGCCGCGATCACAACTCAGTTGCTGCGTGGTTGTGGTTTTTTGGCTACCCTTCTTTAATCTTCGATATTTTCTTCTTTGTTTTTAAAACTTCACTGTAAATCAACGGTAGGCCTTGCGATTTTCATTTTCAGATCAATTCTTTAATATTCCTTGAACTCTTTGGTTTCTTCACTTTTTCACATCAACTTTGAATTGCATAATTACAAAAAAATATATGTATAGAATAGCTCTAAAATATACTAAGAAGGGTAAAATGCATTCATACCCCCCAATTCTTGGGTTTGTGCAAATATACCCACGGTTTTTCAAAAGTGCACATATACCCCTTGACCGACGGTGACTGAAAAACTCATACCCCTATAGCCAAAGACCGGCATTGAACGAAATAAAATGATCAAAATACCCCTATTCTATTTTCAATATACATTCTTACATTTTTTACCTCTGAAGGTGGCCCCACCGTTAGAAAATGAACAAGAATTTTAGGGTTATATCAACCCTTTTTTCAAAAAAGAAATCAGGGTTATATCAGCATTTGTTTTAAAATTTAAGGGTTATATCAACACTTATGTATTAAAATTTAAGGTTTATATCAGCACTTATGTTTTATACACTTATATTACTTCATATCGTTATTATTAACATCCAAGTAAAATTACAAAAGAAGTTTGGACTATTAAAATTTAAGAACAAACTCGTCTCTTTGCTAACAACATGCTAAAATTTGGTGCCAATGATCAAAATACCACTCTTTCTGGAGTTTCTTTTTTTATTTGTTGAAAGAGGGGACAACAAATACATGAGTACTAATGGATAAAAAAGAGTGGGTGCACTAAACAGACCTCACTAATCAACAACGGTTGAATGATAGATAATCTACTTAGAGGTAGAAGCGAGGATTGAAGAACTAGAAATGGTGAGGGTTTGGTGATAGAAAAAAATAGTGTAGTAGGGCTTAAGAGATAGAGTAAAAGAGAAGTTTAAGAAGATAAAATTGGGGAAAACGAGGGACAGTTGTTATATGCGAAAACACACAGTACCTTCAACGTCACCCAGAGCAGTACTCTTCAAGCAAGCAACACCATTTGAACATATAGTGTAGGTTCATTTTCTTCACCGTTCGCCGCACAAGGTTCCCGATCCCTTAGAACTCAAATTCAACCCTCAAAATCTCAAAATGAAATGAGAATGAACGAGAATTCGAATTTAGAGTTTGGGAGGACGAATGGTCAGTATACATTTTAAACTTTTTTATTTTTTGAAGAGGGGTATAAGAGTTATTTCAACTAAATCCGGCAAAGATCGTAGTTGACCAAATTTTTAGGTGAGACCATGGGGCAAATGTGCACTTTTGAAAATATGTGGGCCTATATGCACAAACACAAGAACTGAGGGTATAAATGCACATTTAAAGAGGGGTAAATCAGCCTTTTCAACTAAATCCAGCAAAGATCGCAGTTGACTAAATTTTCAGGTGAGACCAGGGGCATATGTGCACTTTCAAAAAAACTAGGATACATATCTGCACAAACACAAGAATTGAGGGACATAAATACATATTATTCTGCTAAGAATCACCATATATGCTACTCCCTCTGTCTCATTTCAAGATACGCACTTTGGCTTTCAGTTGACTAAATTTTTTTTGATCTTTAATATCTTTTATCAAGCATAAATAGAACTTATGAAAAGTTGATATTTTGAAAATATATGTTATCACGAATCTAACAAGGTATCATTCACTAGCATTGCATTTTTACTTATACACTAGTTCAATTATATGGTCAAAGTTAAGAAGTTTTGACTAAATGAATAATTAAATTGCAAATTGAAATGTACATAGGGAGCATACAAAATACAACACATCAATTTCAAAGAAATTTCTAAAAGCCTTGTACAGTATATTGTTTGTGGTAACCTTTGTATACAGATATATATTAACGCAACCACCATAAATTTATGTTTTCTACTCTATGAAATACAATAAAATCTATTTATTTACTTATTTATGTATCTAAATTTAATTTTCATATTTCATCATGCTATCACACGTTAACAAGTAATACATATTGCTCCATTTTACTAGTAGATGAAGATGATTTATTTCAGCTCTTACGGTTTGATAGATAAAGGGGGACACACAAGTTTTCATTTTATTTTATGTAGTCTTTCTATTTTAAAGTTTACCTTTTATTTTATAAATTTAAAATAGCGTGTATCTAACAAGAGTCCGTCTTTTGAAAGACGATTTTTTCATAAGTTATGAAAAGACCAAGGTTTAAACCGTAAATTATAAGAAATTAAGATAAAATTTTTGGGTTGCATTAATCGGGTCATAAACTTATAACTATTGCATGTTGCATAGTAAAATTTTAATATTACAACCAATTTTTTATTTTTCTATGATTCTAATTCAACCCTATCTTTCCATATGTCTATGGAAAGACTGTTTTTCTCAATATTTTTCCAACTAATGTAATACTATAATATGGGATATATTTAGATTTCATGTAACACCTTTTTTTGTTAAATTTTTATAAGTCAATAATGTGGTGTACTATATAAATGATCAAATATAGTTTTAAAAAGGTTGAAAAGCATAAACCATATTTTGTGATCGAGGGAGTACAAGATTTTCTCAAACATTACGGAGGTCCTTGTAAAAAAATTAATCCGAGACCTTCTAAAAGAAAGAAAAAATATTTTTAAAAACAACTTTTCATCTGCATACTTTGAATAATTGAATCTCTAGACCTTGTATACCTTTAAATCTTGTATGGAAATGTTGATGGCTGAGAATATGAGATACAATTATAGCAAAAACATCCCCTCACAATTCACGGCCTGACCTTCTATGTTCTTGAACATCAAAATCGAAGAGTTGAAGTGAGTATTAAGAATCTGAATTTGAAAAAAAAGAGAGGAGATTATATGAGAATCTTTGAGTACAATAACCAAATTTATAAGAAAATTTTAGGGGTTAGGATAAGAAAATCAACTGTTATTTTTTTTTGGAGATAATCGACACCAATGGAACTAAATCTGGCCGTTTTAAGATGGGAGAAGAGGAGAAGACGAGGCGGCGGAGGCAGCGTGTAAATTGAAGGAGAAGAAGATGATGCGTCCTTGTCCATGAAAAATTGAGAACTTATAATTACACCTAGCTTGGGAAATCCGAATCGGTATGGGAAGAAGAATGAAAAGAGGCAGACTTCTTGTCTATGGATGTGTTTGTCCAAGCTTATAATCTATTTTTCTTATAAGATGAGCACCTTTTAGTTTTGGTAAAGTTCTAAAAATCAATTTATTTTGAAAGTAGAAACTATTTTTGAAGAAAAAGTTGAAGTCGGTTTCCCTGGTTTTAAAATAAACGAATTTTGTTTATAAGCAAAGTTCTGCAAAACACTAATTATTATTTATTTTTATATGCAATCATGTTAGAAGGGTTTAAAAAATTGGACCCTCAATTCTTCCATTGCCATGTAAGATTTATTGACTCCCAGCATTAAATTGAATCTTCAATACAAGAGTTCGGAGGTGAGAGTTGATATTACGTGGCTGGAAATTTTAGTGACCCCGTAGAAATGGGCTTCTATTCTATATGGAAGGTCGTGCCTTGCCAAATCAGACAAAAAAGATGCATGATTCAATTTTCGTTGCTGGGTGGTATATACTTTGGGTGTTTTTGTTGTAATTTCGTTTGCCCCTCAATTTCACAACTAGGTTTTCAGCTTATCATACTTTTGTACACAATTTCAAAGTAAACCAAACAACATTTGAAAAATGGAAGGGCAAAATTAATTTTAAACTATGATTATTTTCATATTTAAAACAAAAGATATTAATTTAAAGAGAATTTAAAGTAATTTTGAAATATGTGGTAATATATGTATAAATCTATACTCCAAAAATTATGACTATTAGTTTATTTAACATTAGAATTTTAAAAAATCAAATTCTAAAAAATAACTATGAATTTATAGGTTATAAAAATAATTGAATGATGTATTATAATAATAATGACAAACCAATATGTTAAGTAATAAATATACTCGTTTATATTTAATAATATATAAATAATAATAATGCATATATTAGAGATTATAAAATATAATATTCTAGTATGATATTAAAAATAAAATTCCAATAGTGTATACTCCTTCCGTCCCACTATAAACTTTCTAATTATTTTTTGCACAAACTTTAAAACAAATATATGTGACTTTTTTAATTATTGATGAGAGTGGGCATACATAAATTAAATGAAAGGAAGAGTTATGACCATATATTTACGGCTAAATGTAGAAAGTTTAGAATTAGGAAGTTCATAGTAGAACGTCCCAAAAAGGAAAATAAGAAGTTTAAAATGAGACGAATGGAGTATGTATGCAACAACAAGAAACAAGCCATTCTTCTTCCCTGCATACATTTCAATTTTAATGAAAAACAATTTACATAACAAAACATTCTCAACAAAAACAAGAAATACTTATGATCTGATAAATTAGCAGAATGTAAGGCATTATCCAAGACAAAAATAATGAAAAGAATTATACAAAATATTGCGGGAAAGAAATTATATTTGCAAACAAAGAGTTCACTACAAAAAAAAACTTCCAGTTGTGACGCTTTTTTAAATCATCCGTGATACTTAAAGGCGTCGCTAAAATTATTAGTGACGCCTTGTGAAGTGCATCTATTCAGCGTGTCACTAAA
>JAULKM010122319.1:0-20767 GCA_032355605.1 Rubia tinctorum | reverse complement strand
TTGAATTAATTATTAAAGGTAGAATTAATGAGTAGGATAGAGAGAATCAAGTGGGGTTCATGGAGTGGTTTGGGAGTGGTTCTCACCATTGTGGAGAAAAAAGTTGAGTGTTTTAGTTGTGGTTTGAATTGCTGAGGAGGAGGAGAGAGATTGATTATTTAATTAACTGAAACAATTTGAGTGGTTTGGGAGTGGTTCCCCCCATTGCACATGGTCCAAGGAAGTCATATCATTGCTTACCTCATCAGTACATGGAATTTTCCTCAGCTAGGGCGGCCAATCTGCTCTCTTGCACGTTCCCTCTTTTGTTCTCCAGCAACCTTGAGGTGTCGGGCTCCCTATGTTCCATAGAATTTTTCCCACACTCTATACAAGTTCTCCTCCATTCCACCTTTTCCTTGTTCTTCTGGAAAGTTGATACTGAAGAGCATGGATTTAGCATAACTGCAATTGCATGATTTGACATGTTGTAATTTATAATTTGGAAATTTTGAGAGTTGAAAGATAAAGGACAAGGACCTTTTAATAAATTATAATTTTAAAGATTTCCTCATAACATTATGAGATGATTTAAATAATATATTTAAATTGTGTAACAAAAAGGAGAGAATGAGAGGCTGGATTTTGCAAGGGCGCAAGTTGATTTACCTTAATGAAAACAAGGGGATTGTTAGCCAAAATTTTTGTTTTTAATGGAAGCCAACTGGAAAATGTGGGATGATTGGGCATAATGAGGTGGTGTGTAGGAAGAAATATGAAGCTGAAAAAAAGAAAAAAGAATAGGAGGATTTATGTGCCAATTGGGAGGGTTGTGAAAGAAGATGAGAAGTAAGAGGGAATGAAAGAAGTTAAGGGGCAGAAAGGAGAAGCTAAAGGGCAACATATGGAAGTTAAAGGGCGGCAAAGGGAGGCGATTGAGTTCAAAATGGCAGGGAAAGGAATAAGGGCAGCAAGGAAGAAAGAAGAAGATCCAAGGAGTTCAATGAGTGAAGGTAATGGATATATTCTCTTACCCGACCCTCCTTATGAATAGTAGATTTGCTTGTTGGAATATAAGGGGTTTGAATAAATGTGATAAGCATATGAGGGTGAAAAACTTTTGTATGCTTAATCAAATAGATTTTTTGGGGCAGTTGGAAACCAAAGTAAAAGAAGAAAACCAACAAAAAGTGTGGGAGGAATAGGGTTTGGTTGGGAGTTGATAACAAATGGGAATGTTGCAGGGGAGAATTTGGCTAGGTTGGAGGGCTGATTTCTATGACAGGGTGATTAGGAGCAACAACTTGGAATTCTTCTTGATTGGGTGTATGGCCATAACACCATTGAAAAGAGGAAACCAATGTGGGAGTTCCTAAAAGGAAAATTGAGTAGAAATGATAAACCATGGTTGATCATAGGAGACTTTAACTCTACTTTGGATTTTGGGGATAGAGAAGGTGGGAATGAAGTTGAAGAAAATGAAGTCTTGGATTTCCAAGAAGTGATAGAGGCTAATTTGTTGGTTGAAATTAAAACTATTGGCCAAAATTTTACTTGGTGCAATAGAAGGGAAGTGGGGGAGTTGATACAAAGCAAAATTAATAGAGGCATTGTAAACCAAGAGTGGGTAAGGAGGCTCGGCCAAGCCTTTTGTGAGGTAAAACCGGATACACTCTCGGACCACCATCCTATCATTTTGAGTTGGCATAAATATGACAACAAGGAGAGTTGGAGCTTCAAATATTTCAATATGTGGGAGGCATGACTACAATTCAAGGGGAAAATCCAAGTTGTTTGGAAGAAGGTGAGCACAATGAAGGATTTTGGAAAACTTCTTGAAGACATGGAAAAAACCTTTGAATATGCTTAATATAAGGGAATTCTCTCTAAGATTGGAGAAAGGGTGGAGAAGGCTAAGAATGAATGGTTTTTGGCACAAGAGAGATTGAATGAATAACCAAGGGATGAAAGGAGGAAAACGGTGGAATTTGATGCAAGAAAAGTGCTTGAAGAATTAGAGGAGGCTAAATGCAAGTTCTTGCAACAAAGAGGTAAAGTGCAATGGTTTCATGAGGGGGATAAGCCTACCAGGTTGTTTTATGCTTCTATGAGAATAAGGCAATACAAGAACCAAATTGTGAACATAAAGGAGGGGAGTAGATTACTATTCAATCTAGACCACATTGAAGAACAATTGAAGAGGCACAATGAAAACCATTTGGGAGTCTATTGGGAGACTAAAGACTTGAAGGAAAACTTGGCTACATTTGGTGGAATGCTAAGCATACAACAACAAGCATCCTTAATTCAACCAATTGGTGAAAAGGAGGTTAAGAAAAAAATTAGGGGATTTATCCTAACAAAATCCCAAGGAGAGATGGTTATACAAGCCAGTATTTTAGTAGCAATTGGGAGATAATTGAAGGAAGTATGGTGGAGGTCGTACAAAGTTTTTTCAAGGAAGAAGAGACTCCTTGAATCAATCTGTGATATCCTTCTACCCAAAGGTGAGTCAACCTCAATTTTCAAGTGATTATAAGTCTATAACTTGCTGCTTCGTACTTTATAAAGTGATAACCAAAGTGATTTGTGCAAAACTTTGTGAGGTGATGCCTTGTTTGAATAGTGAGAATCAAAGTGCTTTTGTGAAAGGTGGGAACATATCACAGAAACATATTTTAACACAAGAATCGCTGCACAAGTATAATGTGGGGGGCATGAAGAAAAATTGTGTCGTTAAAGTGGATATTAGCAAAGCCTTTGATTGTATAAGCTGGAAATTTCTAATCAAATGACTTGAGATTTTATAGTTCCCCGAGTTGATGATATATTTGATCAAGAGAATTACAATGAAGTTATCTTGTTGCTTGGCTTTAATTGAGACATATTCTTAAGGCTTCATGGGTAGAAGAGGAGTTAAATAAGGGGATCCTCTATTGGACAATGGTGGCAAAGAAGTAAAAGGAGAAACGCATAGAATTCCACCAAATATTCAAGAAGGTTGGTGTGTATAATTTATTGTTTGCTGATGATTTGCTTATCTTCTGTGGAGCAAACCAAAAATCCATGGAGGGTATGAAAGAATGCTTGAAGAGGTTTATGGAAGTCTCAGATCTTGCAATAAGTGAGAAAAAAATCAAGAATTTAATTTTCTAGAATGGATAAATAGGAGAAATACTTGTTGGCTGGAATGTTAAATGTAACAAGAGGGGATTTTCCAAAGAAATATTTGGGGCTGCCTTTGTCTAATGTGAAGTGGATGAAGCAAGATTGTGAGTAATTGGTGGACAAAATTAGAGAAAAAATTGCTTAGTTGGAATTCAAATGTTCTTTCTTATGCAGGGAATGTGCAATTGATCAATTCAGTTTTACTAAGTATAGTTGGCTTTTGCGCTAGTATACTAAGTATAGCTGAGGGTGTTCATGATAAGATTATGAATATTTGTGGAAGTTTTTTGTGGGGAAGAGAAGAAGGGAAAAGGGGTAGAGGAAGAAACACCATCACTCCTAGCCTTGGGACACAATTTGTAGAGGAAGAAGATTTGGTGGATTGGAGATTAGAGATCCTTCCATTTGGAACAAGGAAGCACTATGTAAGCAATAGTGGGACATAAACTCAAAGAAATACATTCTTTGGTTATGTGGATTCAAGAATATTACATAAAGCGTTGAAGTCTACAAGGAAGCAAAGGAGGGGTAAGTTATAGTTGGCATTGAAAGATGTTGCGCAAATTGAAAGTTAAACAGTTCCAAATCCTTGGGAGTTGTATAAACAATGAAGACAAGTTGAAGATAAGGATGGTGTGTGATGAAATTAAGGGAGGAATCAAAAGGGACTTTTATGCAAAGGTAATTTAGCACAAAAACATTCTACCTAAGCATATAATTTTATTATGGATGTTATTGAAGGGGGGGTGCCCACAGTTGATAGATTGCAGATATTTGGGATTTTGAAGTCACAAAAAAGGTGTAGTTTACGTGATGAGGTGGATGAGACAACAATCCATATGTTTTCGCATTGTACATATACCAAGGAGTTGATGAAAAGTTTGAAGTTGAGGGATATGAGCAACATGAGGCAAGTAAAATGGTGTTTGTTGATGATGGTAAGAAGAAGGCAACTTGAAGTTGATGAAGCTTACTAGTACCTTGTATAGAATATGGAATGAAAGGAACAAGGGGATCTTTAGCCAAGAAGATTTTAAGATAGAGACCATGGCTGCCCAAGTTGTAGCTGAATGCAATGGAGGAGCAAGAAGAGATGGAAAGAAAATTTTGAAGATGAGCTAGATAGAATATATAGCTAGTTGTTTGTTTTGTTTGTTTGCCTGTAAATAGCAAGTTCGGATAGGGGTTTTTGCTTGTGTAAGGCTAGGAGTGATGGCCTAAAAATTCTTTTAGTTTGCTTTGACCTGCATACAAAACTTTCATTAAAAAGTAGGGTTTTTTTACAAAAATATTCATAACCCATCATATTCGTCAAAATTTATAAGCCTAATTGGTGAGAATCTTACAAATTGATCCCAATAAGTACACATCATCTTCTATATTGGCATCCAAAAAAACATGTTTCTTGAACACGCAAGACAGATTTTAAACTCAAATTAAAACCATCCAAACTCTCATAAACAAAAACAAAACATCCCTGTCAAAATGGAACACTAAAAACTAATGTGATCTCTCCCACTTATTCTTCACTCCTTGTTTTTCTTCCACGGCTCAAATAGGATGGGAGATCTGGAAAACAAACTTGCGCGAATAGTCATTGTATTCCAGCCAAAGGTTTGTTTCGATTTGCTCCACCAACTTCTTCTTCAAGAGCTCCATATCCTCTGAATGAATCATGTTCATATGCTGCATTAACAACATTTGTGATGGCTTCCATCCTTGTCCACAATACCTAATGCAGTAAATACAATGGAAGAAGATAGTAGATAACGGGAATGGGGATTTGAGCCACGAAGGAGGTGGGTGGGGGTTGTAGAAGTGGATTCTCCTTGATTAGGGTTTAGATTATTGAGAGAATAAATAGAGTGCAAAAGGGTATAAATGTAAATATTCAAACCCTAATGTAGTCTCTAGAATATTCTATTCTAACACCCCCCCTTCAAGTGAAGCATCGGATGCTCAGAGACGCAACGCTTAGACCTAAAAAACTCAAACAAAGGATGATACAATCCTTTCGTGAAAATTTTCGCAAGCTGAAGTGACATAGGAACATGGTGGAGATGAGGCTTGCTCAAAGAAACCATCAAACAAAGTGACAATCAACGTGTTTTGCCCGCTTGTGCACCACGGGATTTTGATCTAAAAAATTGCATTGTTATCAAAAATCAGAAGTGGGGGACTGTAGAGAGGGAATCTAAGATAACGTAGTAGATGAGATAATCAAACAACTTCCGTCGGAGTATTAGCCAAGGCACGATACTCATACTTAGTGCTGGATCAAGAAACTGTAGGTTGCTTCTTAGCACTTCAGGAAAAAAGGTTGCCACCCAGAAAGGCAGCATATCCATCGATCGAACGACGAATATGGAGACAATGTGCCCAATCTGCATGAGAGTCCCTGCAACTCGACAACAACACCAAAATAATTTAATTGTGACTTCAAATTATCAATAGCTTTTATGAAACACTTAGTTTCACTAAGAAAAATAACTACTGGAGATATTAGGCCTACCATGGTACGTAGTTCTTAAAGTGCTCGAACTCCTCCAAACTTGCGGCAGTTCCAACTCATGATATTCATTGGCTTGGGAATGACTAGTCCCCATTTCTAGAAGCTGCATATGTAATACCCGAATCGGCAACTGTCAGAGATGCCTTCTTGAGGTTGTTTTGATGCTTTTGTTTCTTGCTCTTTCTTCATAAGATCCTGGGATTAGGGATAGCAATGGGGCGGGGTGGGTAAAGATTATGTTACCTTCATACCCATGTCCACCTAAAATTTTCATATCTATACCTAGGGGTATTCAAATTGCCCGACCCAACCCGTTTTACCCGACCCATATGGTCGGTTCAATGTCCCATTTGGGTCGATGTGGGTCGGGTCAAAATGGGTCGGGTCGGATTTTGATCCAAATCGACCCGTTTTGACCCATTTGCAATTTTACCCTATTTTCTTGAAAAATCATTAAAATAGTTTAAGGAAAAGTCTTGGGAAAGACCGTCTTTCCATAACCTTATGGGAAAATGAGGTTTAATTAGAATAATAAAAGGTTAGAGGTCTTAATTGCAATATTAAAATTTTATTATGCAACATGTAGTAGTTATAAAGTTTATAACCTGATTCATGCAACTCGAAAAGTTCATCTTTATTTCTTCTAATTTATACTTTAAACCTTGGTCTTTTCATGACTTATATAAAGACCGTTTTTCAAGAGACGGACTCTTAGTTTAATACAACATACCCACCAATAATTTAATTCATAAACAAGTATAACATTCTTAACTGTTTTATAAAACTAAAAATAATTTTACAAAGCTACTATTAATTATAAATAATATATTTATTAATATATAAAATATATATTCATAATTGTATAAATAAATTTTAGTAAAATTATATTTTTAAAATGAAATAATAAAAGTATTCTAACTAAGTAAAATGAAAATAACTGTATTTTTCTTTATTAAGTGAATAATATATAATTAAATATAATATAGTATTCTTATTTTTAATTATAAAAAAATAAATCATAATTTTATTTATTATTTAAATATTATTACATTTAAAAATAATATAATTTATTTAAATGAATTATAAAAAATTTACTATTTTTATATAATTTAGTCGATTTGGATCGACCTATGACCCAGTCTGACCCGACCCGACCCGATCCTAAACTGTGGGAATTTTGACCCGACCCGACCCATTTATCCCAAACTTTTGGATCAATTTGGGCCGGGACAGCCGATCCGCCCCGACCCATGAACATCCCTATCTATACCCATTTCATCACCCGTGGCGAGTACAATTTTAAAATTCATCCCCCGCCTCACCGGGTATTATACAATACCCATACCCGTCCCATCACTCACTTAGATCTCCCTACCCACTTCATACCCATTGTACTCATCTCACGTATATCTCCAAAAATAGCTAAATTCACTTTTTACGGTAACTTTTATATTAAAATTAATAAGTACTATATTTACATGAGAATATTATAAATATGATATGTGAAATATGAATAATAATAATTTATTTTATATTAAATTAGTGGATATATAACGGGTTTAGTGGGACAGTCGGGGATGGGGCGGGTGTGAACTAATATCCACGTCCGGTCCACTACCCATGGTAGGTATGAATGTTGTACCCATAACTGCCCCAGCCCCACAAAAAATACCTCCATACCCGTCCAATTAAAGCGATGTGGGGCAGATTTCCACCAAAACCTGCCCCACTGTCATCCCTGCCTGGGATGGTGCACCAAGCTCCAACTTCCAATTTGTTTGTCCCCGGTTTGTTCCTCGATATTGGCTTCTCCGATACAATCTTGTTATGTGCTTTCCTCTTTAACGTTTTCTTCTTCTTCCTACTCTTTTCCATTTGCTTCATGATTCGGCCCGTAGGAGGGGAACATTTGATCGGTACTTGTACCATTGTTGTGCTTGGATGGCCAATATATTCTGTCTGCTTGGTTGGGGTAACGTCATTTATCACCTTCATCTGAGACTTTTTGGGGATGTATAATCTTCATGGTGAATTCTTCCAGCCCGCGATCACCATCATGTGTAGCCTTGGGTGGTGTATATCCCATTATTGTGTTACTACTATCCTTGTGACTCGGCTTAGGGTAAGAGATGAGTATCTTGCCACCAAAGGTATGTTATATACCGATAAGTTAGGTTTCCACGATGGGGTTTTGAAGAGCTTCGGAGGTGGTGGCTTCTTGAGCATTTGATGCACTCGGCGTTCAAAATTATGACCATTTTTTTGTCGCGTTGGGATCGACATAGAGCTTACAAAAGAGGATATGGTTTGAACCACCGTATTTGCATCAACTATGATAATTATCGTCCCCAGGTTACCGGCAGCGAGCCTTGCTTTCTTGTCGAGCCTTATCCCCAGTAATGATTATATTCTGCCCAGGCACATCTTGAAATCTACCATCATATGAATCTCCTTGCGAAAACTCTGAATTGTGAAATTTTAGATTTTTAACTAAACAGGGGATTTCGCAAACCCTATTATAGCCGCACAAACTGTTCAAAACTAGCATTCGGCATCTTGAACAACTCAAGATTTGTAAAGCTCACAAATTAGTTCACAAATCGAAGGTATTGATACTTAATTAACCCGCAGGATTAAGCAACAATGAAAAATACTCGCAAGCAAAGAGTATAAACTCAAAAATCTAAATTTTTGATTGATAATAATGTGTAAAATTTCGTGGATGACCTCCCATATTTATAGGGTATAATTTGGCCACTCAAAAATAGAAACAGAGCGGGATTTGGTAATTTCCGTTAGAAAATGAAAAGAATTATGACAGTTTAGAAAACTAAAATCATATCTAACTACAATACACAATTTAAATCTAAATGATGACCATGCTCATCCAAGTAAATCAATCCAAATATTGGATGAATTATTGAATGAATCTATCTTATCTAAACCTATCAAATCTAATTCAAATCAAAACTCCTAAATTACAATATGTCAAAATTTATTCTAAATATAATCACACTACCTCATTAAAAAATTCAATGGAAAAGATATTACAGTGTTAGACTCCTAAAAATAGTAAACTAAAAAATATATAATAAATGATATTTTTGACATCGTATCACACGAGATCCTTTCCATCGGTCTTTTGACCACGAATCGGAGAGCTCCTCAGGTATGATCTCTCCACATACCCAGCAGGGGTCTGCGGATATGTCTTCTCTTCCAAGCCGCCTGGAACAGAGACAAGTTAGGGTTTACACATAACATCTGCGATTAATGGATTGTTCCACAATCAGCCATTAGCATTGGGACCTAAACTCACATTCTCTAACTCAATGCCCTAGCTGACCGCAATAGGGACAAAATCAGGGAGTTTTTCGTATTGTAGAAGGAACTGCATCTGGTCACCAAGAGGTCCAGCAAGTTGCACACTCTTCAAAGGTTTTGTAATATCGAGACCCCACTCATCGTAAATTGAATTTTCAAGGCTCTCATTCCTTCCTACGGCTCACATATGGCCAATAAGAACTTCTCAAACAGCCATGATTCCCTCTCTAAAACCAAAGCTTTGTCCAAGGCACCACGCGCGTTATTGCACATGAACTTCCTCGTCATGGTATTCCTCATCCCCAAAATTTTCTGGAATAGGTCAATTATTTCATCAAAAGGAATCTTCCTGGGTGCCAGAAACCCCTCTCACCAGTGCCTTACAAAATTGTGAAGCATCAGATCTATGCGGTATCGGCTGGTGAGGGTTTTCCTCCTCCGTAAGCGAGAGATTCATGCATAGTTGTTCAAGAGACTCCATATTCGCCATTGTTTTGAGAAGTGTCCAATCGGATATTGTTTGTATAAATTGTATTGCCAAGAAACATGCATTGTAAGTGTTTAAAGAGAATGTTTCCCGTGATCATCATATTATAAAGTGAATGAAAGATAGAGAGAGAGGTACATGAAAGAGTTTGAGAGCAACCTAAACTCAAATACTAATCTTCTACAAGACCTAGTCTAACACCACCCTCAAGAGAAGCGTCGGATTCTCACGCAAAGTTTGAATCTGAAAAACTCAAACAATGAACGGGAAAGACCCTTGGTGAAAATATCGGAAATCTGTATTGTACTGAGAACAAGGGTGACACATAGCTTGCCAGCAGAAACCAGCTCACGAACGAAGTGGTAGTCAATATCAGAGTGTTGGTCCGCTTATGAGCTACTGGATTTTGGGCCAAGAAAATGGCACTGTTGTTATTGCATAACAACATCGGAGCCCCAGAGAGAGGAACACGAAGATCACACAATAAGTGAGATAACCAAACTACCTCAGAAGCAGTATTCGCCAAAGGCCGAAATTCAGACTCCGTGCTTGAAAGAGAAATGTTAGGCTGCTTCTTGGCGCTCCGTGACACTAGATTGCCACTAAAAAATAGCATATCCATAAGTAGAGCGACGAGTCTCGATGCAACGAGCCCAATCAGCGTTCGAATAACTCAACACCTCAGGGGAACTGGTAGCTCAGAATGTGAGACCAAAGTGAATAGTTCCACGGACATAGCGAAGAATTTCAGTGACCGCGGCAAAATGATCATTCCTAGGGTCCTGGAGAAACTAACTGACGGAGTTAACAGAAAAATCTTGATCTGGTCGAGTAATGGTCAGGTACTTCAAGGCACCAACCAAGGAGCGATAGATTGTTGGGTTCGAAAATCGAGGATCAGTGCTACTGAGAAGCTGGGAGTTCAGAAAAAATGGACTGGCAACAGGAGTAGCATCCGACATCCCAACACGAGTCATAATGTCACGAGCATATTTTGCCTGACCTAGAAGAAGACCAGAGGCAGTGGGTGTAACTTCAAGGCCAAGGAAATAGTGAAGGGCACCCAAGTCCTTAATAGAAAACTCTTGATGAGTGCGACTGATAAACTGCTTAGGAAGAGTGGAGTAATTCCCGGTGAGAATAATGTCATAGACATAGACAATAAGATAGAGCAAGGATGTCCCACGAGAGAGAACGAACAAGGATGTATCAGCAGTACTACACCGAAAACCAAGTCGAGTCAAGTAATTGCTAAATTGATGGAACCAAGCTCGAGGGGCTTGCTTGAAATCATAAATGTCCTTGCGTAAGCGACAAACATAATTCGGGCGAAGAGGATCCTTATAACCAACAGGCTGAGCCATATACACTGGTACGTCAAGAACACCATTAAGAAATGCATTCTTAACATCCAACTGATGAAGTGGCCAAGAGAGTATCGTAGCAATGACAAGAAAAGTGTGAACAATTAAGGCCTTGACCACAAGGCTGAAAGTGTGGTCAAAATCGAAGCCTGGAATCTGAGAGAACCCCTGAGCGACCAGACAAGCCTTATAGCGATCAATTCTACCATCAGGACGGTACTTGAGATGATATACCCACTTAGAGCCAACAATGTTGACGTCCGCCAAACTAACTCCCATGTATGTTGTCGCCGAAGGGCAGCAATCTCCTCATCCATAGCTGCTAACCAAGAAGGATCACGGAGACCAGAACGATAGTTTGTAGGTTCCATCTGCGAGAGTAAAGCAGCAAGAAAACCGTGTGCTGCAAAATCTGAGTAATTCCACCTCTGTATGGCCCCAATGGTAGAACGAGTCGTCATCCGATGTGGCCGTTTAAGTGATGAGGGCAAGGAACCATCCAAAGATGATGAAGGCGGGGATACAGGAGGAGTGTATGGTGAAGCTAAGACCGAAACTATAGGAGTGATCATCGGAGAATCGAAACCAGATGAACATGTCCGACAGAGAGAGGGGTTGTCAGTAGACAAAGAAGCCGGAACTAGTAAGGAATCTGATTCAGGGTCTATGAAAGCAAATATATCCAATGCCGAAAAGGGCGATCCAGCTTCCGTGACAGAGGAAGAGGCAAAAGGAAAGCTTAACTCATCAAAACAGGAATGTCCGGTTATAAAAATTTGGCCTGAGGATGCATCAAGACATCGAAACCCCTTATAATGTGAATTGTAACCAATAAAGATGCACGGAATGATGTGAGGTGATAATTTTTGTGGAGCAACCGACCGAACATAAGGGAAAACCCGACACCCAAAAGGGTGAAAATTTGAGTAAACGGGATCTCGGTCAAAAAGTAGACGATAGGGAGTGGAACCCTGTAAGACCGGAATAGGTAGGCGGTTAATGGTGTAAACTGTCAGGGCAAAGGTATCATCCCAACGAGATAGTGGTAAATGGGAATGAAAAAGCATAGTCAACCACATTTCCGCAACATGTCGATGTTTACGTTCTGCTCGCCCATTTTGCTCCAGAGCGTAGGGGCAAGAAACCTGATGGTAGATGCCTTTAGAAGAAAAATGGGAGCGAAGACGAGTGTCGAGAAAATCAGAACCACCATCACTCTGAAACACCTTAATCTTGGCTGAAAATTGGTTTTCAACCAAAGCATCAAACTGCAGATAAATATCAACAAAATCCGACTTGCGATGAAGCGGATACAGCTAGGTGAATCGAGAAAATTCATCAACAAACAAAGCATAATAAGCAAGTCCAGATGCATATAAAACAGGGAAGGGGCCCCATAAGTCACAATGAACCAAATCCAAGACATGTAAAGCACGTTTATTATTTTCAACAAACGACAACTGATGTCCCTTCGCCATAACACAAGGGACGCAGGTGTTCGGTTTGGGTAGTAAGGAAAAAACATAAAGTACTTATGACTTTTGCAAACAGGAAATAACACCGTTAGGCACATGCCCCAGCTGATCATGCCAAAGCTCAAAGGATGCACGCCCTTTATTTTTCTGTATAAAAGAAACAATGGTGGTTTCCCCTTGATCCAAAACGTACAAGCCACCGTCACTGTGAATTCTGCCCACGACTGCTTTGGACACTTTTTTCTTAATCAGAAAGTTACGGTCATCAAAAGTAATAAGGACATCCACATCTCTGGTAAACTTACTAATAGATAGAGGGTTCTTAGTGATAGCAGGTACAACTAAGACATCAGGCGTAAAGTAGGAGAAAGCCTAGAACGACCAATATGAGAAATCAAAATAGGCACACCAGTACCAACATAAACATGGGATTTACTAGTATATGGAGTGACGCTCTTAAGGGCAGAAGCAGAGGAGGCCATGTGGTTAGTTACGCTGGAGTCGATGTACCAGTCCGAGGTGCGAGAAGAAGGATCTAGCTGCAGAGAAAACTGAAAATATTCAGCTAAATGAGTCGAATCCGGACGACGAGACTGTGACAACATGAGATAGCAAGTAGCGGCAAAGTGACCAACACGACCACACCATGTGCAATAAGGATGACCTCGACCAGAATAACCTCCAGAACAAGGACCTGGGCTGCTACCACCATGACAGCTACCAGAACGGCCACCACGTGCGGTGCGTGAATCTCACGCGCCACCACCTCTCATCGGCGTTTGGTCCCACGCGCGGCCTTCATATGCGCGGTCTGAAACGGTGAAAGTAACAGGAGCAGCACTAGACACGGTGGAAGGGCTAAAACCAGCAAACGATTGCAAAAATGCTTCATGGTTTGTAGCTCTAGCAACAACATCAATATAAAGAGGGGACGGAGTTTGGGACAACAAAGCAGCGCTGGAATCTTTATACTCAAGCCCAAAAACGCGTAAAAACCAAAGAACTTGGCCATCATTAGAGGTTGGAGATCCCATAACAGCAAGTTTATCAACAATTGACTTAAATTTGGAATGTAAATCGACAATAGAACCGGTGCAACGCAAGTTGAGAACCTGATCACGAAGTTGAAGAACGCTGGATTTGCAAGCGTTTTGATACAGATTATGAAGACGTCCCATGTATGCGTTTTGATACCTGATCTCCTTTGATGTAGTACAACCGATGACCTCGGTCATTTCTTCATCGGAGAGCATCGCAAACAACAAACCACAGAGGCGATGATCGTCGGCCAGCCAAGCCTTTCGTTCAGTATCCTTGGCACGATCAGTGGGAGAAGAACTAGAATCAGCACCCCCAGGGGAAGACACAACCGAAGAAAAAGAAGAGGAAGACGTTGCTGCAACCGGAAGCATTGGACAAAGGAGAGAGCCATCGAGAAAACCGAATAAATTTTTTGATTCCAACACATGAGTCACTTGTGTTTTCCAAAAGGATGAAGTTGGAAAAAGAGAGTTTAACAGTGAGGAGATGAATGAGAGTGGTGAGGGTTCCATGAGAGGGTCTCTTGGCCATTGTAAGGCTTACGAGAGAAGGAGAAAGAAATATGAAAGGGCGGAGTTATTGTTGTTTGCGTGGGTAGGGTATACTGAAGGCGGCGGCTGTTTGTGGGAAGAAAAAAAATTGAAGGCGGCGGCTGTTTGCTTGAGGAGGAAGAAAAGGAAACGCAACTCGGGCTTTGATGAAGAGAAAGGGAAAAAAATTAAATTTGGTTCAGAACCGTATGTTGCTCTGATACCATGTTTAAAGAGAATGTTTCCTGTGATCATCATATTATTAATTGAATGAAAGATATATAGAGAGGTACATGAAAGAGTTTGAGAACAACACAAACTCAAATACTAATCTTCTACAAGACCTAGTCTGACGGTAAGTCGCAAGAAGGAAGCAATCCAAACCCTAGAAAAGCATATATGGAGTAAAAGTAGAAGTTGGCCTCCCAACTTTTAAAATAAGCATATTTTGCTTATATGCACACCTCGACTAATTAAACGCACCCCATACCCCTAACAAGCTTTGTTTTATTAAAAAACAGAAAAAATTGATTTTTTTTTTGGGTAGAATTTGTTTTCGGAAACAACGAGAAAACTGGGAATATCGGATCTGGATCGATGCATATAAATTAGCATCCGGTTACTTCAGCAACACGTCCAAGCCTGCACTTATGCAGCCGTTTACCTCTGCAATAATCACAACTTATCCAATCAAAGAGGCGATGTGTCGATGATATTGAAAATTTGAAACCCTTACATAAGAACCTCTTTCTCCCCAATGCAAAACCAAGCATTTCTAAGCTACACATTTATTACAAAGATGAAGATGTCAGCTTCTTACATTGCAGTTTTGCTAGCCTTGTGCTGCACTTTTGTTAGCAGCGATCCTAACTTAACCGTCACTAACAAAGGCTGCAGCACTGAAACATACGACACCACAAATGATCCCTACCAGAAAAGTGTGGACTACGTTCTCAACGATTTGCTCACGGTTACCCCGAACACGCCGGGATACAGTCACAACACCCAATCGCTGTACGTCGGCATTCCTACGGCCGGGGAACTTGCACCGCGACTCTAACCGCGGCAGACTGCGTCAGCTGCATTATTTCGGCGTATGGTATTAACCGGGGCGACTGCAATGGTCGAGTCACGGGGTTCGTTGACCTTGCGGACTGTACCATGGAGTACCGGAATGCCCCTTTTTGACTGATAATCCGTACTCCACCACGCATGGATGGAGCAAGAAAGTTTACATTGCCCGGCCAAGATTTGAATGCCTGTTTGCCTTTCAGTTTGTGATTTTTTTTTTCTGTTTTCTGATGGATAAGTATTTATTCTCTTAAATTTCAAGGTTCCATCTTAAAATGGTACTAAGTGGAGGTGAAACACGACCTTATATGTAATCGTTATCTTTGTAAGAAACATTTACAACCTTCTATGTAAGACTGTAAGTCGTTCTCTTTGTAAGAAAGATACATCTCCATCACGCCCCTAACGTGCCAACATGGAAACAGTATATTATCAACTATTATCCTGTATACATCTAATGGCATAAAGATATACACAGAGGAGCAGAATTCATCAACTAGAGTACACAGTAATGATCAAGTCTACAAGCTATATGGAGGCACAATTTATTAAACATTGAAGCCAAACCCTTACCTCTCTACCTGACATCATCGACGGCTCAAATCATTTCGTTCCTTCTCAACTTGTTGCTTTTGTTTCTCCACTAGCTTGTCCAATGCAGCTTGCACAGCATCATGCCCACCAATCAACAATCGCGTCACAGTTTCCGGATCTTTTTCAAACCGTGCCTCCTCAAATTCCCTCCGAGCATTCTCTCTAAGAACATCACGCCACAGAACTCCTTGCGAGTCGGGCCACGAGAAAAACCGGCTGGCTCGGATGATATCTCTGTAGAGGCTTAGGGCCTCACGACGGGTGGTGGTTAGCCGCCGACGAGCAATGAGCTCATTCTCATCATCATCATCATCCAAGCTCCTCTCTTTCTTAACCACATGCCTGTCTAAAAGCTCCTCCACCGTGTCGGGGCCATTGTGCAAGAGGCGAAAATGAGTTATTCTCAAGTAATCTCGAAGAGGGAGCGCAAAGGTTCGAGCTTTACGAGCTATGCTTGTCATTTAGGAAATGTTCTGCAGGCCCACTAGTGTTTCTTCAAGTTAACAACAAAGCTAGGACAACATTGAACATACACACAAATTCATACAGAAGTATTATCTGGCAAATCCGGGCTCTTTGAAATGCAATTTAAGCCTATCTAAAATCCAATTCAATGTATATCAAATGAAACAAATATATCAAAAGAAAAATGTGGACCAATTTTCATTGAGGAATTTTCACATACATATGTAGTGCACAGGTTCTACGATCAACACCTAGAGCCAAGATTTTAAAAAAACAATTTCAATTCATGCACAAGTGCGTATTGTAAAACCGTTAAGAAGAGAAAGAGGACGAACCCAGACTGGATTTCCTAGCCCGGCCTCCAGGGTTTTGGCGATGGTGGATCTTGCTCTGAAAGCGTTGAAAGAGGACAGATATTTTGCGCTCTCTCTCTCTTTTGTTTCTAAACTGAGTTCAGGAAGAAATACATTTTACCACCTCACCGAGGACCAATTTACCAACAAAATTTTTGGAAAATATTCAATTCTTTAATAGGTGTACATTTCATCCATTCCTCTATTACAATAAATCCAACACCTTCCCTATAGTAGAAATTTTTATTTATTATAGAAATTCTACATGATTTTTCAATTCAACAGTTTTTCTATCTCATTCTCTTAAATAAAAATTTTGATAAGATAAAGACTTCATTCCCTATTTTTTTAGAAAGAGAAAAAAATTATAGGGAATGGAAATTGAATGCAATTCCAATTAAATGCATCAATTCATAGCACAATATTATTTTTCTTTTAAAAAATTAAGTTTCATATTTCCCTCATTTTTCTATTCCTACTAAAAAGTCCCTTCAACTTTCAACAATTCTTTTTATAGAGAAAACTACTACAATTCCAAGTTCATGTGGGATATTTATTTATATTTTTTTAGGGTTTATCAATAATTATTTATTAAGAAGATTGGAATTAATTTTTCTTTGTTTATAATTTTTTGAACTTTTTTTTGAATTTTCAAATGTGGTGAATATATTAAAATAATATGAAAAGAAAACTAATTTCTAATTAATATTGAAATTTTATTTTCAATTTTTTATGTTGAGTGTTTTTAAAAATAACTTAATTTTATAATATATTTTGAATTGATTAAAAATTAACTATAAATTTTAAATAAAAAGGTAACTATAGTGTAATAAATGTCAAATTATGCAAAATAGAGAATCTGTTGGAGTTGAGTTTAAAAATATAGGGAATATTGAGTTTCATTCCCTATTCTAGAGAAAAATTTGGGGAAGCTGTTGGACTTGCTCTTAACGATACACTTTTTTATATTGACACACTCTAATTATAACAAGTTTAACGTTATTATATCCACTCATTTTACTTTGAGTGGGTCTCCTGACAGATGGTATATCCATAAATTTAAGGACATACCACTTTTTTTTAACCTTATACACTACATTTGTTAAATTGCATACTAAATTTAAAATTTTAAAAATATTTTTACATTATATATTTTTATATTTTCACATTCAAATACGAATTATTAATTATTTTAAATTTTAAAATAAAATATTTAAATTTGTAAAAAAAATTACAACATTTAAGGTAAAAACACAATGGAATGTTCATAAGTTTAAGGAAATGTCCATTTCTTGATACTTTCTCTTTTACTTTTACTTTTTTCAATTCATTATCATTCACTCATTTAATATCTCCTAAATTTTAACACACAAAAGTGATGTACCACTAATAAAGAAATGAAATGAATATATAATTTTTAATTTTTTTGTGTTAATATAAAAGTAAAGTGCCAAAATAACCCTCATTTTTGGGATGAAGTCTCAATATAACCCTGCAAAATGAGAAAGTGTCTAAATAACCCTAACTTTATAATGTATGTGTCATTCTAACCCTAAGCCTCGTTGACTTCAATTGTCAACAAGAAGTTTGGGTGGAATCTAGTGAAATGACCATTTTACCCCTATTTTTAAAAAAAACAAAAAATAAAACGACATGAAGCCCTTTATTTTCTTGTCCTTCTTTCTTTTCTCGATCTTTTTTATTTTCATAAAACCTTGAAATTTTGCGGCTTCACAGCAGAATCTTTTCACGGTGACGGGGTGGTGGATTTCGATGGGTGGCAAGGTGGTGGATTCCGATGGGAGGCGAGCACGGTGGCGGTGGTCAGAGTGGAATCTTCTTGTTCTTATTTCTTGCTATGAGCACATTGGGGTGGTGGATTCCGAGGGGTGGCGAGCACGGTGACAGGGCGATGGCATAGTCGGAGGGTTATCTTCTCGTTCTTCTTTCTTGCTGCAAGCACATCGGGGTAGTGGATTCCGATGGGTGGCGAGTATAGTGGCGGGGCAATGGCGGTGGTCGGATGGAGATCTTCTCTTTCTTCTTTCTTACTGCGAGCACATCGGCGGTGGATTTCAACAGGTGGCGAGAACGGTAGCGGAACGATGGCGATAGTCAGAGGGGGATCTGGGTCTCTGTGAATTGGAAAAAAAATGTAAGGCTTAGATGGTTGGCAGAGAAGGGTAGTGGATGACAGGGTGGGTGAGGGTGTTGTGGTGCTGAGCATGGGCTCGAAGGTGAGCCGAATCATGAGCTCAAAGGTGAAGGATCTCCTTTAACGATGAGGGTTTGGCAGCGGCGGTGGTCTGAGGGTTTGGCGCGGAGGAGAGTGGCAGGTGACAAGGTGGGGCGAGAGTGATGTGGTGCTAAGCGTGGCCTAAGCGTGAGGGTGAGGGTGTTGTGGTGCTGGTGGTGGTGTGGCGGAGAGGGTTGCTAGAGAGTGCCAGAGAGGTAGTGGATGGTTGTGGCGGATAGATTGACAGGTGGTGTGGTGGGGGATGGTGGGATGGTGGGATGATGGGATGGTGGGGTGGTAGCTGCTGGCATCAACGGGGAGGGTAAATTTGGAAAAAAAAAATAGATGAAATGGTCAAGGACATATTCATCATTTCGTGTCCGATCAACCATCAAATTGATGAGTCAATGCATGAATGTGGCCCGAAAGTTATATTGGCACAATTCATAATAAAGTTAGGGTTGGTTTGGCACTTTCTAGTTTTACAAAGTTATATAAGCACTTTCAGCCTAAAGGTAGGGTTAGAAATGCATTTAACCCTTGATATAATTAGGTCTGGTATGAAATGTTGGTTAACACTTAACATTGATCTGCACTGATTCATACCCTATATAAAAATTAAATAAAACTAAAATATCCATTTTACCCCTCCCAAAACCAGTTTCTCCCTGCTTTGCTTCCTCTCCATTTTCTCTCCCATGTGAACATTTTGTGCTATTGTGAGGTTTTGGACTGAAATCTTTGTTTTTTGCTGTAGTATCTCTCTATTACTTTTCCGCATATGTGAATATTTGATAAGAAGAGCTGAGAGATGATTAGAAGCTGGAGCCGACATTGTTGGTAAAATTAGTAGCAATGAACAAAAAAATGTTGTTCTATGTCTCAGAAAGATTTGGTTTCGAGAAAATGAAATGTGATGGAAACCTTTTGACTGAATTTAGAAAAGGAATTTTGTTTTTGAATCAAAGTTGTGGGCATAATGAATCACTTCCTTTGAAAGGAAATTCGCCCATCCCATAGTGCAAGGTTCAACGCAGGCGTTCGTCCCCAAGGTGTCACAGAATCTCACTTACTCGTGCACTCAAGCAGTGAGGAGGAAATCGAATTACCATGCTCAAAACTCATAATTGTATGAAAGCATAAAGAGGGAGAGAAAAGTGTGTGTTCAGAAGTGATTAGGGACAAGGCTTTTATAGGCGCTCGAGATCAACATCATGCCACAAAAAATGGATAAACATGTGAGCTGTTCAACAGAAAAATGGAACAACTCATCCACGAAAATACAGATGTGGTTTGAATTTCTCAACGTAAACTTCGGAGTCAAAAAAAGAAACTTAGACTTTACTAAGTCAAAACCTGAGTTTGAATATATCAGATGGTTTTAGGTATTTTACCATGTGGTTTACTGGAAGGAGAAAAGCCAGGTTTTAGTTAAGATAGAGTTAAAATGTTTGATTATACTGGACTCTCAAACTAACTAGTACCAAAAAGATTAAAATGGGCTCAAGATGACCTAACCCGACCCGCCCACCTTGTCACATTCGGGAGGTTCGATTGGTCGACGGTGTGCGCATGGGTCTTTATTCCTCTTACTTACTCACTCAAAGTGGTAGTGAAGCATTTGTTAAACTAGGCACATGCCCTTTAAATTTTCCATGTGAGAACACGAGTAAAAAAATAAGTTTTTCCCTTTAAAATCGATATTAGGCTGGGAGGTTGTCGTCGTACCTCTCAAAAATGCTATTTTTAAGCTATTTTGCTTACTAAATACAACTAAGTAGATAGTATGGCAAGTCGAGATCGTCCACAAAGACGAGGGATATTCTCAAATGTTTGCTCATAAAATGGTAAATACTACGCTAGATATATAGATACACATATATAAGCACATAAAAGGGGGGGTTTTGGTTTTGGTTTTACTAAGTTAACAAATTAAAGACAAGTTAAACTAACAAAGCATACAATCTCTAAAACGAGATTAAATACGAATTACGGAGTCTTGGGGGCAATTGACATATACTTCCAAACCTTCTATCTATCATTGACATATAATCTATTTAACATCTTTACTACTTGTTGTGAAGATAAATATTCCATTCCTCTTTGATTGTAGTTTACTAGAGTGAATTCAACATCTCTAGCTAAACCTCACTAATGACCCCTCTAGT
>JAULKM010122292.1:0-20769 GCA_032355605.1 Rubia tinctorum | reverse complement strand
TTATTCTGATTAGAATTAGATTTGGTAAGATTAGATAAGGTAATATTCTTCAAGACTATTTCTTGAAGGGGACGGCCGAAATTAGGGTTTAAAATAGATATTTTAGTTAAATATGGTTTTAACTTCTTAAAACTGTCATAAATCAATTCAGTTTCCAATTGTATTTAGGGTTTGTAGCCGAAAATATCCCTATATAAAGGAGGGGTATGGCCGAGATTATGATCATCTTTTATCAATCAAATATTCAAAATATTTAAGTTGTACTCATTGCTTACGAGCGTCTTCATTGTTGCTTAATCCCGAGGGTAAATTATGTATCAATAATCTTGTGATCTAATCATGCGGGTTAGTTGGTGAAAAAGTAGAAATTAAGTGTACCCCGAGGACTAGGCGCTTGAATTTCGTGCGGCCACATTAGGGTTTGCGAGATCCCTCTTGTTGTCAAAGATCTAAAATTTTGCAATGCAGAATTTTTGCAAGGAAATTCATATCAGATTAAACCAACCTGTCGATCACCTCTAGTTGTAAAGGGTTACTTGGGCCATTTATTCTTTCCACATATTTCATAAATTTTATGTTTAGCATTTTCAATCTCACTAGACTGGTTAAGTTCAAAGTCAATACCGATGTTTCCACCCAACGCACATGCACGTGTTTTGCACACTATATCTAAGTGTCTCAGAGGGCGAATAAACTTTATATTTGATAAAACACATTGTTTGTAAAGTACGTCCGTGTATGTCCTTTAAATTTTTTGTATTCTTTTTGGAATGGAAATTCAGTTTTAAAATAAACAATTGTTGATTACTACATTGATATCGAAATATGTGTATATTGTGGGTTTTTTTATTGAGTATTACCAAATAGTAAAAGGATAGTAAAGTATATCTAAACCTAGTTGTATTTAAAGCAGACTAATTAACACCACCACAATATCTCCTTCGTCTGTCGCCGCCTTCCTCTGAAGTTTTTTTCCCGTCTTCTTTTCCCCATCTCTCCATCCAAGGGAGATGGGGAAACAATAGTTTTTTCAATTGATATACTTTTAATATTTATGTTATTGATAAGTATGGATTTGTTTCCGTACATTAATATTGTTATTCGACTTGATAGATTAGATTGGTGTGTCCATGATGAACATTTAATCTAATTGTTCATGTCGATGTATTTTGTCCGGTCAGGTTTTACAAATCGTGTCTTCTTGATTTCGTTTATGTTTTTTTTTATTAGGTGTTCCATTCTTGGTCTGTGTTTTTAAAGGTGTTTATAGTTTGGACAATACAAATCGTGGTTGGATCAAGATCAAGTGGTGTTACAACTGTTGTAGATCCCTATTTTGGCGCAGTGACATTGATGCTGATACGCTCCTCTTCGCCAAGTGGCCATGATTTTTGCGAAATCGATTTAATATCCCTGAAGGCGATGTTACAGTTTTTTATTGGATCACTGATATGTAATAGTACAGAAGATCAGTCTGATTGACATGTAATTTGAATATCCTTGCAACACGTTAGTTGTTGCTAGAGGTTAGTTAGGTTGGATGTTAATTCCACTTATTGTAATCGTCACTGGGCAATTTTTCCCAACATCTTGGAATGATTGGTTTTTCAAAAAAAGAAAGGAAAAGGATTGTTCATTAAAATATTGATTTATTTTATTTTATTTTTTGAAAAAGAAAAAAGAAAGTTGAGGGCACTTTAATTATACCACCTCTTCAATGATCGAATGACAAGTTTACACAAATGTACACCTAGATCCTATTTATTGCAGAAATTAACATTTTCTACTATTACATAATTAGTTTCACGAGGCTTTATTACTATTACACATTTTTTACGGATTTGAGATAAAGTGCTAAGTTGATGAAGTCCCTACCGTTAATGAATGTCGAATTACTGCTTTCATCCATGTTATGGTCTTTATTTATTTATTTTATTAAGGAAGACTGAGATATCCTAAGAACATAATGTAAGAGTGGGATTGGTAATCTACACTATCATGTCAAAACACATATGACTTATGACACACTCAACCTGAGTGTCTCATAGGGTGAATCAAATTTGAATTTGATTCACATGTTGTTTATGAAGTATTCATTCATGTATTTTCTTTATATCTTCTTGTTGCATTTGGAATGGAAACTCGGTATTTAAGTGAAATCATTATTCACTACAATATTGATTGAAATGTGTATATACTGTTGTGTTTATATTGAATATTATCGAATAGGAAATGGACTGTTCATTGAAATATGATATCTAAAAATAAAGTCATATTTGGTTATTAAAGCCCATAGTATAGCTATAAAAAAAGTTCATAGCATGAAGATTAAAAAATGTAAAGCGACTATAAGATGAACATTTAAAAAGTTAGGTGACTATATTATTTTAACATTTTATTGTCCTTTTATTTTTAGCTAATTATTTAATTAGTAACTAAATACATGAACTATTAAACATAAGATCAAACTGAGAGCGACCACAATCACAACCATACCAATTTAACACAATTATATCTATTCTATCAAAATAGGAAACACAAAAGTTAAAATTATTTCCTTGATAAAATTCAAACTTAATGTATAAAAATAATATAAAAATGAAATATATGAACATTTTCTATATTTCAAAGGAGAAAAATGATTTTTTCGTATTACTTGAGTGTCTAAAATTGAAAGAACTTCTTGGAATTTTATTATTCAAAGATTTTGTAAATCAACAAATGTTGAAACTATAGCATTTCTATAAACCTAGACTTTCATTCTTCCACCGACAACTTGCACCCTGTTAACAAAACATTAATCATAATATAAGAATAGCCATTAAATTCCAAATAAGAAAAAAAAAGGAAGGTTTTGATCGGTTCTGAGGGTTTCGAGAACTCCTATAATGCTACCATAATCGTATTTATGGTTGGATAATCAAAATAAAGGTGTTCTACAAAGATTTGTTGAAAGATGAGGATTTTGAGCCGATAGAGGAAGTTGTGGGCGGCGACAAGCTCCTTCCTCCCCCAACCAAGGTGCTTGTGAGATTTATCGGCCTATATGAGTTGCCAGATGCTAGAGAAGTTGGCAATTGATGGGCCGGTATCATATATGAATGTTTGGTAAGTTTATTAATGTCTGTAGTTGATGTTGGTCGTGGAAATGCCATCCATCCACGTTAATACCTATTTGCAAATTAATTTTGTGTCAATGTCTTTCTCTTTTGTTTAATTAAGAATCTACTAATATATCATGTAAACTCAAAAAAAAGTAAGTGTGGAATTTATTTTCAACACACTTATGTCAAAACACACACATGCTTTACACACTCTACCTGAGTGTCTCAGAGGTTAAATCGACTTTGAATTCGATAAGCACGTTATTTGTGAAGTACAAATTCTTGTATGCCCTTTACATTTTCTCTTTGTTTTTGGAATGGATGTCAATATTTAAATGAAACGATTGTTCATTATAGTGTTAATAGAAATGTGTATATATTTTGGTCTTTGCATTGAGTATTATCGAATAGGAAATGTATATATGGAAAATCTTTGTTTAAATTACCTTTTTTTGCATCATGTTGTATTCAAACATGTATGGGCCTTATAGGCAACTAATTGTATTCAAACACTACTTTTAATTCGTAAACCAACTATATATGATCCGACCTCAGGATATATCACGTATCAAGATTTTTTTTCCAAGTTTTATATGAAACCGAATTGAGATCCAATTATGGAACTGACATACTCTTGAACTACACCAAACAAAATAATTAGCGTTCCAAAGTCGGATACCCTTCTACCTAATTATTTTTCAAAATCAGAACCCTAGGTATAGCAGTTCCATCTACAAACTAATTAATGAAACATTAACCGATATTGAGATTAAAAAAGAAATAGCATATCTAGTACTATAACACAAAAGGACGATAAAAAGAGGTAACAAGGCTCATCATAGTGATGTGTTTCTGCCTATAACATGATACGACCACCGTGCAACAGAGACCGTTAATCAACGACTGTGTCAGGGACAAGGGTTCATAAATTGTCCAATGATTGATCTAACTGTTATTGATGTCTCCTCCGTGAACTAGTGAACTCACCTTGGTTTATTCAAATCATAATAATAATATTATTATGATTACTATTGTATTTAACTCAGCACGTGCTCGAGAAATGAAATATTACAATACACGTGATTGATTTAATGGATATATTCAGTTCATGTAATTCCTGTTTTCAGTTTGATTATGAGCTAATCATATATCATGTAAACATAAACTCAAAATTGTTACTGCGATCAAATTTCTGCACAAACATGTCAATGCACTCGCACGTCTTTTGCACACTACACATGAACATCTTAGAGGCCAGATGAATTTGAAATTTGATAAATACATTGCATGTGAAGTGTGTAAGTGTATACTATATAGATTTACATGTTGTTGATTGGTAATTAAAAATCAAAATTCAAAAGACACTATTGGTCATTACATATTCATTTTTAGATTTTTTTTTGTAATTTTTAGTAATTGTGTTAAAAATTGTTGAACATGAAATGAATATAGTATGATAAATGTGATTATTTTAATGGGTATATACAATTCATGTTATATATCCTTTTCTTTTTGTTTAATTAAGGACTAATAATAGATCATGTGAACATAAGCACACAATTTTTAGTGGGCTCGAAAAATTTCTGCACAACCATGTCAACGCACTCTTACGTATTTTGCATGTCCACATTAATGTAAATGCATAGGTAAAGACGTACGAGTGCGAAAGACATAAGAGTACATAGAGGTTGAATCAATTTTAAATTTGATAAATGCATTACATGTGAAGTATGTATTTGTATGTTTTATAAGTTAATGTGTTGTTGATGGGTTATGAAAATTGTTCTTTTTATTTTGAAAAACAAAAAAAATGAGGGCAATTTGATTACACAATCTCTTCAATAACTAAACAAAAAAATTACAAAAACCTACATCTAGATCTTAATTATTGCAGAAATTAACATCATATACTATTAAACTACTAGTTTCAGGTGTCTTTATTGATGTCTCACACAACTCAGCTTAGAATGACTCAAAGAGTACAACACTCTGGACAACTTAGGACTTTACAAATAATGATGTAGAGATGTAGTAGATCAATCACGTGGAAGTACAAGTAAACTCACATATTTCCCACCATCTGAGTCGTGCCAATTAAGTTTGCATACGCCACAGTTATGTTTTGTTAACTACGAAAACAATTTATGTAGAAAACTTGTTATCAAAAGAAAATGGCCAATGAAGCTACCAATATATAGTTATTTATATTGCTCCTTTACCGGTACACAAGGCTCACACAAAAACTGAAATATCTTTTTTGCAAATTTCAGTATTTTCATCCTTACGTATGCCGTGCATGATTAAAAGAGGGAAGAATCCACCCAATCAAATACTTCTTGGTATAACTTCTTGACATTCTCAAAAATAAAATTAGTGACTTTTCTGCGATCTATGCTCCAACAATCCATTCATCTTCAAACAGCAATTCAAAAACCTAAATAACATCACATGCTTCCCGTGGTCAATTTTTAACTACCATCATTAAACAGTCAATTTCATAAATTTCAAGATTGTATTCTTTTAATGTGTTTCATCAATACTCCAAGGTACCAATTATAAACTACTATAACAGAGTAACTCACAACTCGAACACCAAAAATGAAAGGGATGAAAAAAGATATTATTTATTAATAACAAACATTGGATACGCACAAATACGTTAATTTGAACGTTATACATGAACGCCTTGGAGGTCGAATAAATTTTAAATTTTATGAATGCATTGCAGGTGAAGTATGTAAATGAATGCTTTATAGATTTACATGTTGTTTACTGCTAACTAAAATTCAAAAGACACCATTAGTCATTACATATACATTTTGAAATATGTATGTTTTTTGTTAATTGTGTTAATTATTGTCAAATAGGAAATGAAATAGCACACTAATGTGATTGATTTAGTGGGTATAGTCAATGCATGTTATTACTATTTTCTTTTTTTTACTTAAGGACTAATTGTAATCATTTAACATAAGCTCAAAAATTGCAGTGTGATCAAATTTCCTCACCACCATGGTGACGCACTCGTGCATGTTTTGAACACTCCACATAAACGTCTTAGAGGTCTAAATCAATGTTAAATCTAAAAAATGCATTGCATGTGAAGTGTGCATTTGTATGCTTTATAGATTTACATGTTGAAATATTACTATACACGTGATTGATCTAATGGGTTTATTCAGTTCATATTATTCATGTTTTTTAGTTTGATTATGGGCTAATCATATATCATGTAAACATAAGCTCAAAACTGTTAGTGCAATCAAATTTCTACACAAGCTTGCCAATGCACTAGCTCGCACGTCTTTTTCAAGCTGTTGCAGCTGCGGAACTTACAGGTTTGATGTACTAAGAAAAATTAACCAGAGATCTTGCTTGGTGAGCAATCCTATATTCTTCTCTTCTACTTCTAAAATTATCTTGCTGTAAACAGTTATTGATATGGTTCTAGGTTAATTTTAATTTAAATAATACATTGCACGTGAAGTGTGTAAATGTATACTTTATAGATTTATATTTTGTTGATTCGTAATTAAAAATAAAAATTAAAAGACACAATTGGTCATTACATATTCACTTTAAATATAGATAATTTTTGGAAAGTGTGTTAAGAATTGTCGAACATGAAATGAGTATAGTAAAATAAATGTGATTGTTTTAATGGGTAAATTCAATTTATGTTGCAACTCTTTTTCTTTTTCTTTAATTGAGGGCTAATCATAGATCATGTGAACATTAGCATATAAGTTTTAGTGTGCTTGAATTTTTGCCCAACCATGTCAACGCACTCGTACGTCTTTTGCACGCTCTACATTAACGTCTTAGAGGTCCAATCAATTTTAAATTTGATAAATGCATTGCATGTGAAGTAAGTATTTGTATGCTTAACAGTTTTACGTGTTGTTGATGGGTTATAAAAGTTGTTCTTTTTATTTTGAAAAACAAGGAAGTTGAGGGCACTTTGATTATACAACCTCTTCAATAACTAAACAACAACTTTACAGAAACCAACATCTAGATCCTAATTATTGCAGAAATTAACATCATATACTATTACACTACTAGTTTCAGGTGTCTTTATTGATGTTTCACACAACTCAGCTTAGAATAACTCAAAGAGTACAACACACTAGACGACTTAGGACTTTGCAAATAATGAAGTAGAGATGTAGTAGATCAATCACTTGGAATTGCAAGTAAACTCACATATTTCCCACCATCTAAGTCGTGCCAATTAAGTTTTCATACACCACAGTCATGTTTCGTTAATTGCGAAAATAATTTTTATATCAAACTTGTTATTAACAAAAGAAAATGGCCAATGAAGCTACCAATATATGGTTATTTGTATTGTTCCTTTACCTGTACACAAGGCTCACACCAAAACTGAAATATCTTCTATTGCAAATTTCAGTATTTTCATCGTAACGCATGTCATGCATCATTAAAACAGGGAAGAATCCACACAATCAAATATTGCTTGGCATAACTTTTTGACTTGCTCAAAAATAAAATTAGTGACTTTTCAGTGATCTATGCTCCAGCAATCCATTCATCTTCAAATAGCAATTCAAAAACCTAAATAACATCACAGGCCTTCTTTTGGTCAATTTTTAACTACCAAGTCATAAAACAGTTAATTTTCTAATTTCAAGATCGTATTCTTTTAATGTGTTTCGTCAATACTCCAAGGTACCAATTATAAAATAATTTAGCTGAGTAACTCATAACTCGAACAACAAAAATGAAATGGAGAAAAAAAGATACTGTTTATTAGTAACATACATTGGCAACGCACTAGTACGTTAATTTCACGTCGAATCAATTTTAAATTTTACGAATGCATTGAAGGTGAAATATATAAATGTATGCTCTATAGACTTATATGTTGTTTATTGCTAACTTTAAATCAAAATTGAAAAGAAACCATTAGTCATTACATATACATTTAGAAATATGTATGTTTTTTTGGTATTTGTGTTTATTATAGTTGAATAGGAAATGAAATAGTACAATAATGTGGTTGATTTAGTGGGTATATTCAATGCATGTAATTACTATTTTATTATTGTTTAATTAAGGACTAATCGTAGTCATTTAACATAAGTTCAAAAATTGTAGCGTGATCAAATTTCCGCATGACCAATGTCAGCACACTCGTGTGTGTTTTGCATGCTCCACATGAATCTAAGAGATCGAAATCAATGTTAAATCTAATAAATGCATTGTATGTGAAGTGTGTATTGGTATGCTTTATAGATTTACATGTTGAAATATTACTATGCACGTGATTGATCTAATGGGTATATTCAGTTCATATTATTCATGTTTTTTGGTTTGATTATGGGCTAATAATATATCATGTAAACATAAGCTCAAAACTGTTAGTGCGATCAAATTTCTACACAAACTTGCCAATGCACTAGCTCGCACGTCTTTTTCAACCTGTTACTGCTGCAGAACTTACAGGTTTAATGTACGAAGCTAAATTAGCCAGGGATCTCACTTGGTGGGCAATCCTATATTCTTCTCTTCTACTTCTAAAATTATCTTGTTTTAAACAGTTATCGATATGGTTCCATATTAATTTTAAATTCAATAAATACATTGCACGTGAAGTGTGTAAATGTATACTTTATAGATTTACATTTTGTTGATTGATAATTTAAAATAAAAATTAAAAGACACTATTGGTCATTACATATTCATTTTAAATATAGATAAATTTTTGGTAATTGTGTTAAGAATTGTCGAACATGAAATTAGTATAGTAAAATAAATGTGATTATTTTAATGGGTATATTTAATTTATATTGCAACTCTTTTTCTTTTTCTTTAATTGAGGACTAATCATAGATCATGTGAACATTAGCATATAATTTTTAGAGTGCTTGAATTTCTTCACAACCATGTCAACGCACTCGTATGTCTTTTGCGCTCCACCTTAAAGTTTTAGATGTCGAATCAATTTTAAATTTGATAAATGCATTGCATGTGAATTATGTATTTGTATGCTTTACAGGTTTACGTGTTGTTGATGGGTTATAAAAGTTGTTCTTTTTATTTTGAAAAACAAGGAAGTTGAGGGAACTTTGATTATACAACCTCTTCAATAACTAAACAACAAGTTTACAGAAACCTACATCTTTATCCCAATTATTGAAGAAATTAACATCATATACTATTACACTACTAGTTTCAGGTGTCTTTATTGATGTTTCACACAACTCGGTTTAGAATAACTCAAAGAGTACAACAAGCTAGATGACTTAGGTTATTGAAAATAATGAAGTAGAGATGTAATAGATCAATCATGTGGAATTGCAAGTAAACTCTCATTTTCTCCACCATCTGAGTCATGCTAATTAAGTTTGCATGCACCACAGTCATGTTTCTTATAAACAATTTTTGTAGCAAACTTGTTATTAACAAAAGCAAATGGCCAATGAAGCTATCAATATATGGTTATTTGTATTGCTCCTTTACCATTACACAAGGTTCAAACCAAAACTGAAATATAATTTTTTTACAAATTTCACTATTTTCATCTTTACGCGTGCCATGCATCATTAAAAGAGGGAAGAATCCACACAATCAAATAATGCTTGGTATAACTTTTTGACATTATGAAGAAATAAAATTAGTGAATTTTCAGCGATCTATGCTCCAGCAATCCATTCATCTTCAAAAAGCAATTCAAAAACCTAAATAACATGACAGGCCTTCTTGTGGTCAATTTTTAGCATTATCTATCTCACCGAACCAGTTGAGTTCAAAGTCAACATCGATATTATCAATAATGATAATTTTGGACTTCTAATAATGAGGTTTTAATGGTAAACGATGGTTGTAAAGTCCTGATTTGTATATTCAATCCAAGTTACTGCCTTTCTTTTTCAGTTAATTAAGGACTGGTGAGATATCATGTATACTTATATAAACTAAAAAAATGTAAGAGTGGGATCAATTTTCTAAATAGTTATGTCAAAACACACGCATGTATTTTGCACACTCTACCTGAGCCACAGGGGGTGAATAAAATTTATATTTGATAAACACGTCGTTTGTGAAGTATATTCATTTGTGTCCTTTAGATCTTCATGTCATTTTTGGAATCGAAATTTAGTTTTTAAAATAAACAATTTGTTGATTACAAGATTGTATATATTTTGTGGTCAATGTATCAAGTATTACCAAATAGGAAATGGATTTTTCTTTACAATATTGGTATCCAAAAATAAAGTCCTATTTGGTGACTAATGTCCATAGTATGGTTATCCAAAAATAAAGTTCATGGATTAAAAAAGTTAAAGCATCTACGAGATGAAAGGTTACAAAGTATGATGAATAAATAGAAACCTTATCCCATAGAAGGGTTAAGGGGCCATCATAATTGTGGGGATGGGCGACGGATTTGAGAAAAAGTGCTAAGTTGATGAAGTCTCTACAGTTAATGAATGTTGCAATACCGTTTCCATCCTTGTTACGGTCTTTTCGTTTGTATATTTATTTAAGGACTACAAAGTTATCCTATGAACATAATGTAAGAGTGGGATTGGTTTTCTGCATAGTCATGTCAAACCACGTACATCTTTTGCACACTCAACATGAATGTCTCATGGGGCAAATTGAATTTGAATTTTTATAAACACATTGAATGTGAAGTATGAATTTGTGTACTTCCTTTAGATCTTCCTGTTAATTTTGGAATGGAAACTCGGTATTTAAATGAAATCATTATTCATTGCAATATTGATTGAAATGTGTATATGTTGTTATGTTTATGCTGAATATTATCTAATAGGAATTGAATTGTACATTGAAATATTGATATCTTTAAAAATAAGTCATATTTGGTGATTAAAGTCCATAGTATAGCTATAAAAAAAATTCATAGTATGGTAACTAAAAAAATTTAAGCGGCTACAAGATGAACAGTTACAAAGTTAGGTGACTAATATAGAATATAGAATGTATTAACATTTTAATTGTCATTATATTTTTAGTTAGTTATTTAACTAGTAACTAAATACATGGACTATTAAACATAAGATCAAACTGAGAGCGACCACAATCACAACCATATCTATTTAATCACAATTACACCTATTCTATCAAAATAGAAGAAAAACTCATAATAGTTTCCTTGAAAAAAATCAAGTTTAATGTATAAATATAATAGTGAACTGAAATACTCCCTTTGTCCCAGCCATATCCGCTCACTTTCTTTTTTAGATTGTCCCAGCCATATCTGCATACTTTGAAAACTTTCCTCATTTGACAATTTTTAACATTTGAATTTCCCGGTTTACCCTTTATTTAATTCTGCCTCATTCACTCCCATTCACTCCCATTCACTCACCCATCCCTCGTATCTCTTTCCATATGCTCTCTTTTCCCACATCAAAACCCTAGATCTGAGGTGTTCAATCCCTTCATCTCCATCAATCTTTCTCTACATCTTCCCCTACACCTTATTTTATGGTGTCATTATTGTTCTTCTCTGGTGAATCATTCCCTATATGCTCCAATTCTAAATTATGTCCGGAATCTTCACCATCCTTTTTCGTTAATCTTTCTCTCAGGTTTGACATTGTCGCTGCCTGAAGGTTTGACGTCGTCTCTTCCTAGAGGTTTGACGCCACCTCAGCTTGGGGTTTGACGCTACCGCTGATGAATTGCCTATGTCGGTGACCTGTTGCGATCATCTTTGGTACCGATGAAGTTTTATCTTCAGGCCCACCACTAACAGACTTGCTGCATGACTCTTCTAAATTTCTTTCCGACCAAGCCGCAGTGGTTGACAAAGTTGTCGTCCCTGAGCAGCGTGGTTTCGCCACTCTTCGCCACCTAGAGACGACCCCGCGATGGTGGATCAAAGCCCTTGAGTTTTTTTACTGATTTAGAATTTTTCAATAAGGGCCTCCGAGTTTTTTTAAAAAAAGATTTGGGGTTTTCACCATTCAGGTTTAGTTGATTTGGGATTTTCAATAACTTTCGTCATTTGAGTTTCTTGGTTTTCTTTAACTGGGTTTAGAGGTGATGCCCAGAGTTGTGATGTATTTTTTGTTCATGTTGAGATTTTTTTGAATTTATTGATGGTTATTAATGGTTAGTGGTGGTGATAGAGTTGTGGTTGTGTTTGGTGGTGGAATGGTAAAAAGAAATTTCAAGGGGGCAAAAAGTGTTTGTTCCTCTTTCTCTTTCTGCAGGTTTAGCTGGGACAGAGAGAAATATGAACATTTTCTAAAATTCAAAGGAGAAAAATAAATGTCACATATTACTTGACTGGCCAAAATTGAAAGAACTTCTTGAAATATTATTATTCAAAGATTTTGTAAATCAATAAATGTTGAAACTATTTCCTTTCTATATACCTAGACTTACATTCTACCACCAACAATTTCACCCTATTAACAAACCATCAGTCATAATATAAGAATAGTCATTAAATTCCAAATAGGAAAATAGGGGGGAGGTTTTGTTCGGGTTTTAGGGTTTTCAGAACTCCTATTATGCTACCATAATCGTATCAAGGGTTGGATAATCAAAATAAAGGTGTTTTACAAAGACTTGCTGAAATATGGGGATTTTAGGCCGCTGGAGGAAGTTGTGGGTGGTGATAAGCTCCTTCCTCCCCCACCCCGAATGCCTGTGAGATTTTTTGGCCTATTTGAGTTGCTAGATGCCAGAGAGGTTGGCAGTTAATGGGTCGGGGTCATATATGAAAGTTTGGTTCATATAACTTTCTTTTGCATCCTAGAAGTGGAGAAAAGAAACCTCACACTATAAAAAGGTTGATGATCCATCATGATTGGGAGAATAGGCAATGGATGTATACAATGGTCAATTTATTTAAGGGTGGGCATCAGGTCAGTTTAATCGATTTTCGATTTATTTGGTTTTGCTCCTAAAAGTTTAAAATCAAAACCGATCTGAATAACTCGAAAAACTAAATTATTCTAACCAAATTCAAAATTCGGTTTCGGTTTGAATTCGATTTCAAACCGAATAAACCGAATTCATGGGAAATTTTATTTAAAAATTAATAAAAATATATAAACTAACTTAAAATTCTATTAAATATGCAATTTAGTTTCTACATCATCAAACTCAAGTAATTAAAATAAAAAACCAAAAACTACAATACAAATTCAACCATAAAAATTTCAGAGTTTTATAATTATATTATTAATATATTTTATTTATTTATTCTAATTCGGTATTCGGATCGGTTTTTGAATTGAGTTTCAATATCCAAAACCAAACCAAAAACCATATTCAAAAATCGTTTTACTCAATTCAGTTACACAAAAAATCATATTTTAAATTTGGTTCGGATTATTCGAATTCAAATTATTCTATTATCGGTTAGGTTTTTTATTTTCAATTATTTTGTCCACTCCTAAGTTTATTAAGGTCGCGCAGTGGATGAAAGTCATGAAAAATCCATCAATCCACGTTAAGTCCTATTTGTATATCCAATACGTGTCAATGTCTTTAATTATTTTTTGTTTAATTTAAGGATCTATTGAGATATCTTGTGAATGTAAACTCAAAAAAGTAAGTGTAGGATTGATTTCCAACACGATTATGTCAAAACACGCACGTGTTTTGCACACTCTACCTAAGTGTCTCAGAGGTCAAATCGAATTTGAATTCGATAAACACGTTATTTGTAAAGTACGCATTCATGTATGCCCCTTAGATCTTCTCGTTGTTTTTGGAATGGAATGTCGATATTTCAATGAAATGATTGTTCGTTACAGTTTTAATCGAGATGTGGATATATTTTGGTCTTTGTGTTGAGTATTATATATCGAATAGGAAATGTGTATATGGAAATATTTGTTTAGATTACTTTCTTTTGCATCCTAAAAGTGGACAAAATAAACCTTACCCTAAAGAAGGGTTAAGGGTCCATCATGATTGGGGGGATGGGCAATGAAGTTTTCTCACGGAACATTGAACACATTATAAAAATAGCCGTGAAATTCTATATCAGTGAAAAAGTGAAGGTGAAGATCAACTATGAGGGATTCAAGAATTCTTACTATGCCTTCATGGACGTATCAAAGGTAGGATCATAAAAATATACATGGCTGTAGAAAGACTTGCCGAAAGATGATGATTATAGGCCATTAGAGGAGTGCCGGTGACATTTTTCAGCCTATTCGAGTTCAAACGCAAGCAAGTGTGATCATATACGGAGCGTTTGGTTTAGATTACTTTCGTTTGCACCCTGGAAGTGGAGAAGAGAAGCCTTGCCCTATAGAATGGTTGAGGGTAAATCATGTTTGGCAGGATGGGCGATGTATTTGTAAGAAATTTATAAGTTGATGAAGATGCATTACTGCTTTCAATCAATGTTACGTCCTATTTTCCATAGTTAATCCATGTAATTGCCTTTATTTTTGGTTTAATTACGATCGACTGAGATATCATGTGAACGTAAACTCAAAAAACTAAGAGTGGGATCCATTTTCTGCATAGTCATGTCAAACCTCGCACGCCTTTTGCACACCCTACCTTACCGTTGGGCAAATAAACTTTGAATTTGACAAACGAATTGTTTGTGAAGTATGTATTCGTGCATGTCTTTTAGATCTCCTTTTTTTAAATGAAAAGCCACTATTTATATGAAATGATCGTTCATTACATTATTCATCAAAATGTGTATGGTTATTTTGTATTAGTATTATCAAATAGGAATAGGATTGTTCATTACAATATTGATAGAAATAAAGTCCCCTTTGATGACTAAAGTCCATAGTATGGCTTTTAAAAAATAAAGTCCATAGTATTGTGACTAAAAAAATTTATGACTACAAGATGAGAAGTTACAAAGTTAGGTGACTAATGTATTTTTTCATATTGTTGTATTTTTATCTTTAGATAATGGTTCCATTAGTTCCAAAATACCATGACTACTAAACATAAGATCAAAATGGGAACGACCACAGGCACAACATTACCAATTCGATCACAATTATATCCTTCTATGGTAATAGAAGAAAAACACATTAAAAAATTTCCATGTCAAAGTTGAAGTTTAATGCATTAAAACATATGCGAATAAATGATAAAGTTTCTAAAATTCAAAGGAGAAAAAATAAATATCAAGTGATGACAGTTCAAAATGGAAAGAACTTCCTAACAATTTATTATTCAAATATTTAGGAAATCAAATCTATGGCATTTCTGTATACTCGGACTTTAATTCTTCATCCATCAACTCGCACCCATATTGCCCATTATAAGAATGGTCATGAAATTCTAAATTAGTAAAAAAAAAGTGAAGGTGATAATCAACTTTGAGGGTTTCGAGGACTCTTAACTACGTCGCCCTGGTCTTAGCAAGGGTGCGATATTCAATCCATATTATTGCCTTTATTGTTAATATTTGTTATATTAAGGACTATTGAGATATCGTGTGAACGTAAACTCAAAAAAAAAGAGTAAAAGTAGGATCAATTTTCTAAACGCCCATGTCAACACATGCGCGCCTTTTGCAAACTCTACTTGAACATCTCATAGAGCGAATAAACTTTGAAATAAATATATGCAAACTTTGTGAAGTATTCTTATGTGTGTCCTTTAGATCTTCCTTTTTTTAAAGTAGAAAGTCAGTACCTAAATGAAACAGTAGTTCATTACAATGTTATAATATTGAAATATGTACATATTGTGGTCTTCTGTTTTCGATTAAAAATGTTTTTGTGATGGAGACATTTTTATTATGGTACCCAATCCATCGTATTAATGATCAAATTAGGCTGGGATCTTTAGCAAAGTAGTTGATCCTATCAACATGAGAAGTGATACTAAACACATTACACGAAAGCGCTAACCTATAAGACTCCTACAAATTTCTTCATTTTGTGATAATATATGAGAGCTACACTAAAATGGAACGTGTGATGTAGCAAATACAAACATTCACTTGAAAATCAAACTTTCCAAAAATAGATCCGCTGCCAACATCCAAAGGCTCAACTTTAAAACTCAAAACAATGAAATTCACCAGTACTAACCATTATTCTTCCAGCTCAAATTGATTGCAAAAAAATCAATTGTATGCCTACAAAACGAGGACTAGGGCTACGACCAACAGAGAAGATGAAGAGAACTTTACTTGCTAAGCATGCCTGGATATTCCTGACAGACGAGCCTTCACTGTTTGTCTCACTGTTTAACGCAAAATATTGCAAGCAGCAAAAATATATTGAACTATAGACATATCGCTAGTGATAGTTGGGCATGGAAGTCCATGCTATGGGGTAGGGACTTACTAAGGCAACATGTAAGATGGGAAGTGAGAACGGGGGATCAGGTAGGGGTAACAGATAACTGGATCCCAGGTTGGCCACAAAACACTTTGGGAGCAGCTGCTACGGTGATACAACATACTAACATGAAGGTGGCTCGATTCTTGGATGACAATAAGCAATGGTGCACACCCCTATTAAGAGCAATCTACCCAACACAAATTGTTCAGAAAATTCATACAATCCACATCCCACAACAAGGAGATGTAAACGATAGACATATATGGACACTCACATCAGATGACAAGTATTCAGTTAAGTCAAGATACAGGGCACAACAATTAGACTAGGTTCTGGAAAAACCTATCTCACGAAAAATACTGTAGTTTACATGGAGAGCACTTAAGAATGCTCTTCCGTCTGGAGTGAACATGCAAATTAGGAATCGCAGAAGATATAAACCACATATTTGTGGAATGCAAGTTGTGGAAAGGATGTGGAGAGCTTCAATATTAGGTTTTGGTTTTGATCATGGGACCCCCACTGACTTTAAACATGTTTTTGGCAATGGGTTGCCATTGCACCAGATGTAGAAGCAATCAGATTGTCGCCAGTGGCGGATTTAGAAAATAAATTCATTAGTGGCACACTAATAATAGTTAATAGTATATTAGAAGGTAAAATATAAATTATATATTAAAGAAACTTAAATGTCAGTATAAATAATATATTTTTACAATATTTTTACAATTTTTTTATATTTTTATAAAGTTTAATAACTCTTTGTTCAATTGTTCAATAAGATGTGCTTTTCGATTAATGCAACAAGACAATCATATATTTAAACCATGATCATTTCATCCCATTGCATATGATTAGTAAATTATTAAATAGTATATAATGCATATTTAAATTCCTTCTATAAATAATTTTCGTGCAAATTATCTCGAAATAAATTGATTAAAACAAGAAGGGTGCAAACAGACTCTTATGTAATCATTTAAGTATTTTGTTTTATGATGATGAATGAATAGAAGGATAACATGCCAAAATTTAAAATTTATAAACATAAAAAAAATCGTCCAGTACTTGTAATAGAAGAAAAATAGAAAAAATCAAGTCTATAAAATATTATCTTTGATGAAATGGATAAAATAAGAAGTTGTACAACTAATAAACTTATTTAAAGTTGCTGCTGAAAATTTATCTATATATTAAGAACATGCATATAATAACAAAATTAAATTAATAAAAAAATAGAACTATCAAGTATTAAGGGTGGGATCAGTGGGGCACGCTAGATCCGCTAGTGACTATCGCTACACATCTTGTGGTAAATACGGAATCAGCGTAACCTTAAGATGTTCCAGGACCACAAGCCTGGCTCCAATTAGCTTATTACAATGCTGATTCGGATAGACGAAGGAACAAATTCATAGATATAGAGGATGTTGACTTACAAGCACCAGCACAACACTACAACAGAATGTGTATTAGAGCGAAGCACAGGTAAGGCTGACCATAAAGTTTGATGGGGCTTTCTGGAAGGACAAGTCATGGTTTCAGCTGCGTGGACGATACTACATAGCTTGCAGGAGCAAGGATCTACACACCGTAACCAGGGGCGCCTCCGGCCCCGCCAAGACGAAAATTACGGAGAATTTTGGTAGTAAATTTTTTTGAAAAATTATCAGTCCCTCTGCTAAGGAAAAAAAATTGGGATTTTTTTTACTGATAGATCAGCCCCCGCCAAATATCTATCCTGGCTCCGCCTCTGACCGTAACCACTTCTCAACCTCTTCGGTACTAGCATCAGAAGCTAAAGCATGTTTTCAAGAACTGGGCCACGTATAAAGGGAAGACCACCGAAAATTACAAGTATGGTCAGACTCTGAAAGACTACTCAATAATAAACGGGAGAACCCTCCACAGGAAGCAGCGACATGCATTAATTGATGAAATCCGACTGCAACAATTTCTGGTGACTTAAGGTTTCGGAAAGTACCGAGACGTGCTCTAATTGCGGAGCATACAGTTGCTAATGTGTGTATTTGTCGACTTCGACTTTAATACCTAGCAATCTAATAATAAACCTACCTTAAAAAACAAAGAATAGGAAATGGAATGTTCATTGAAATATTGATCTCCAAAAATGTTGCTAACAGGAAGGTCTAAATGAAATTTTTCATTACAATATTTGCTGAAATCAACTTTTATTTGTCGACATCATTTGCATTTCGCTTCTAACTTTTTTCCCCAAAAGAGTAGATTTTCAACAAGCTGCGTCAAATTCGAGTCAACTCCTCTCTTTGACTCTCTTTGTCGGACTCATTAAACCCATTTCTATCAGTTCAAAGAAAACCAACAAACTTCAGAAAAATAAAAATAAAAAACAGTTTCATAAAAAAGAAAGAAGAAAGGAATGAACAATCAGTTACTAATCAATTGAAGATTTATAGTAGCAGATTACAACGATCCTAGGGATATAACTCAATCTTTCTTTCTCCATGATTTTGGTTTTTCCGAATCGAATCTCCGGTTCGTAGCTACGCGTAATTTTACTCCGTCCCTAGGGTTTCACAGCTCTGCAATGGCGATAAGAGGCGTCGATTTTAAGTGGTAAGCTTTTTGATCATCGTCCTTTTTCCAACCTGTAAATTGTTTTGATACATTGAGGACAATCTCTCTCTCTCTCGGAATCAACGCCAGTGGAGCGTGGAGTGGGTGGCGGTTGGTTAGTTAACGCATGGGGCTTTTTTTTGCAGGTATGATGGATTCTTCTTGTCGATGCTGGCTACGAGCGTGTATCCTTTCGGGATTAAATATTATTTTGTAAAAAAAACTTATTCTGTAATTCAGTTTATTTTTTATGAAAGAGTTTTCCTGAATTGATGTTTAGAATAATTGTTGCGGTTAATTGGAAGAGGTACCATCTTTGTACTTACCCGCTGCACATATGGATCGTGGTGAGTATTACAATTAAATTATATTAGAGTTTTAATTGTTGGTGAACATTGTGTGATGGATGTTTGATCAGGTCGATTACACCATGGTGTTTGTTTTCCGGCTGCTGATGTTTGTAGATAATGGCCTTTCTGCTGGAATGGGATTGTAAGCCTCCTCCTCTTGTCTTGCCTCACTGTGGTTGATTTTATCTGTTCTTACTTGATGGCGCCCTTCGTTTGGATTTCCGGACAATCATATCAATCTAGCTTATGTAGATAATAGGTGGTGTCTATCTGTTGGAATCTTCGTACAACTATCGGAATTAATAGTTACCATTTTATCAATGGACTTGTTATTTTGCTTGATATCGCACAGGTTAGAAATGAGTTTATGGGGATTAGGTTACATTTGACTTTTGGTTTGCACCAATCGCTCGCATTCGTCTTAATAGGTTCTCTGTCGTGTGGATTGTAGAGATTTTGGTTGGCAGCAAAGGTATGCTCGTTTTTGTGGAAGGGTAGTTGTTCTTTCAATCCTCACTTTGCTGCTCTACCCCTTTCTTTGGGTCTGGACTATTATTGGTACACTATGGTTTACCAGTGCAAGAGAATGTGTGAGTAAAGCCCTCCATCTCGATAATTTATTAATATGTTAATTTTATTAATGGTCCTTCGTATGACTGTACACTAAAAGCTCGCGTTGTGTATAACTGAACATGTTCACAGTTACCTGAAGAAGGCCAGAAATGGGGCTTCTTAATTTGGTTGCTTTTCAGCTATTGTGGACTTGCTTGTGTAGCTTGCATGACGATGGGAAAGGTTAGCTTCTCTATTCATCCAAGTTCTTTGTGTCACTCTCCTTAACTTTTATTTTAGTTCTATAATTTCTGGGGTGAATGGAAGGAAGGAAACTTGAAAGTTATGGCATTTCCTTCTTTTATTTGGGTTCTTATTTTTCGCAAGTGGTGGTGTTCTATTATTCCATATTCTGATTGTGAGAACTGGACACTATTTGCAGTGGTTCACAAGAAGACAAGCTCATCTACTTCGTGCACAACAGGGAATACCCATTTCAGAGTATGGGGTAAGTTGTAAACTAATGAAATAATTTGCCTCAAAATACTAAGTAAATGCATGTTAAGAAGTTGAATGAGCTTTGAATGTTTATTCAATTTGAACTGCTTGTAAGCTGTGTTGCCAACTATAAGTTGTAGTTAACAAGCTGTTTGGTGCCAGTCATCACAGAATGGAGAGGTAATGGTTTTTTTGCAGTTGAGACTTGAGAGCAAGGATTGAATGGGTGGGGGAAGGAGAGATAAAATAAACCTGTTTCGCAGTTAGTGAATGCTCTCTACCGAGCATACTTGGTGGTTTCATGTTCTTCCACTACCCTTTTTGTCGGTAACAGTTGGTGAAATTTTATTTGAACTTCAGATCTTGCTTGATATGATC
>JAULKM010122283.1:0-20771 GCA_032355605.1 Rubia tinctorum | reverse complement strand
TTTTTATTTGATCTTTGTTTGGGTTGGAGATGTAGTGTTTGAGTTCTTGGTGTGTGGTTCATACTCGATCCTATTCACAAGAACCCCTACACTACGACCCTGAGTTAGAGTTGAACTTGAGAAGGTCTAGGAGGCTTTCTTTGGAAAGTGTGAATGACAACCCTCCTGGTGATTATTTTGCGACATCTTCTACCTCAATGGATCATCCCGATGAGCAAGAGGGTGAAATTCCTAGAGGAGTAGCTCAACATCCTCCCCTTCAAGAGAGGAACATTCCGGTCAGTCAAATTCCAATGTGGGAGATCATGGCTCCCAATCTAGAGCACCAATCAATGTGCATCACATATCTGGAGGTTGGAGCTCACGACCATTTTTAGTTGAAGTTTGGATTGGTACATTTGCTGCCATCCTTTCTTGGTAGGCAAGAGGAAGATCTCAAAAAACATCTCCTTGATTTCTATATGCTTTGTAGTGGGATGCTTCCCGAGGGAGTGAATTAGGAGATGTACATGTATAAGGCCTTTCTGTTCTCATTGGGATATGCCGCAAGGGATTGGCTCCATAATCTTCCACCCGGAAGCATAACCTCATGGATTGAATTGAAGTGGAAGTTTCTCTCAAAATACTTCTCGACTCTAAAATGAGCCATCTTGAACAAGGATATAATCAACATCATCCAATGGTATAAGGAGTCTTTCTATGACTTTTGGGAGAGGTTCAATAAGCTTCTTGCTAGTTTTATTTATCAGGGCTATTCGGACGGGGATTTGGTCTAATACTTCTATAATGGTCTTCTTGATTAAGACCAAAGGCTAGTGAGGGGAGCTTGTAATGGTTCTCTTGGGAATTAGTCATCTAGGGAAGCTATGAGCTCTACGAGGAGCTAGCCAAAGAGTCAATGAATTTTAGCTCGAGAGCCGATATGAGAAGGAAAAATCTCAAAAATGAAAGTGCTTCTTCCAACCATGGAAAACTCGAAGATCAAGTGTCGAATATCACCTCTATGGTCAAGGCGTTGATGATGCAATCTGGAGCCATAACTCATGTGAAATCTTGCAAGATTTACTTTTCTCTGCATCTTACGGACACATGTCCTACTTTAAAAGATGATTATGTGGAGGAGGTGAGTGCTATGGGGTATCAAGGCGGCTAAGGGTACCAAAATCAAGGCTACCAAGGAGGCGAAGATTACCAAACCTGGCCTTACAATGCGGCCAACCAAGTTCACCCAAATCTTAGATATAGGAATGCACAAGGAGGCCAAAATGTTTAACCTTACCATCCTCCTCAACAACAATATCGGCCACCACAACCTCAATGTAAAAGGCTTGGTGATAAGCCCAAAAATCAAGGTGAAAGTTCAGGGATGTCAAAAGAGGAAATCACTCAAGCTATTGGAAAATTGACCATATGTGCAGACAAGACCGAGAAGCACCAAGAGAAGACCGACTCTAGCATAAAAAATCTAGAGACGCAACTTAGCCAAATGGCTCAAATCTTGAATCAAATGGAGGCCAGAGACTCGGGAAAACTTCCATCTCAATCGGAGCTCAACTCTCATCAAAATGTGAGTTCCATCTAATTGAGAAGTGGAAAGGAAGTGAAAATACCCCAAGGCAAGGTTGATGTGAAGCGGGTGTTTGAAAAGGAAGTATATGTTGAGAAGAAGGCCGAGGAGTTGGCCAATGAGAAGATGGAGGAGAGAGAAGAAATTGAGTTGGAGACCTTTGTGCCAAGGCTGGGGTCAAATCCCAAAACCTCATAACCTCCTCACAAAAAATCCAAAGGGGTGTATATCCCTATCTATGAGCCGGAACCACCATTCCCGGAGGACTTGAAGGACATGATGACTAAGGAGGACAACAAGGATATCTACAAAGTCTTTCGTGGATGTGAGGTAAACATTCCACTATTCAATGCTATAAATCATATTCCTATATATGCTAAATTTCTCAAAGAGTTATGCACCATCAATAGGAAAAATAAATTGCAAAGTAAAAAGAAGAGTGCGAAAAGTAAGTGTGTCTCAGTCGTTTTTTATGAGGAGTTAGCTCCTAAATGCGATGATCTGGGAATGTTAACAATTCCTTGTGAGATATGAGGGAAATGTGTTGACAAGGCTATGCTAGACTTAAGCACTTCCATTAATGTGATTCCATTTTCTCTGTATGAAATCTAGATTTAGGCACTTTGCACAAGATAGGGGTTGTTATCCAACTAGCTAATCATTCTAGCAAATACCCAAAAGGTATTGTGAAAGATATGTTGGTGAATGTGGATTCTTTGACTTTCTCTGCAGATTTCTATGTCCTTGATATGGAGAATGATAGCCGTGCCACACCTATTTTTTTAGGAAGGCCATTTTTAAAAACTTCTAGGACAGTTATTGATGTGTATAATGGAACATTAACCATGGAATTTAATGGGCGAAGGTGAAATTTGACACTCACACTTCTTTTGATTCTCCTAGTAGATATCATTCTTTCCAAGCTATAAATGTTAACAATGATATAAAGAAATATGTTTTTGATCCCAATAATGGTAGTTCCTCAAATGTTACCATAGATAATGATTTGATTGTAAATGTTGAAGGAAAACAACAATGATGAATACTCTCTGGTGGGAAAGCAACATACAATACCCTCCGTGTGTTCAAGGTAAAGCCTGTAATGGTGGGTTTCCCTCCTTCTTGTGAGAAGAGTCGGTGAAAGAGTGAAAACCACCATTGAAAATGCTTAAAGTTCATCTCTTGGGAGGAGAGAAACCCCCTAATGCTCATTCAATTGAGATTTCCATGGACCAAAGAGGGAAACTACTACACATATTGAGAGAATATGAGAAGGTATTGATCTATGTGCGGAAAGTCTTGATAAGGGATGATATGGATCCCCCATAGTTTGTACCGGATAGAGGAAAGGAAGCTAATCTTTTCGTCCATTTTTTGAGTAAACCCCAAGAAGGGAGGTAAGTCGTGCCGACGACGTTAAATAAACTTGGTTTTGATTAGCCGGAGAGTCATTCTTGATTTTTCATTGATTTTGTTTCAATCTCAATTTTGTCGTTATCATCTTTTTTATTTTGCCGTATTCTTTTCAAGGGTGTGTTTTGATATAATTTTGCAGGAAGTTGAATAGAGCAAGAAGTAATTGAGAAGTGGAGAAAGGCTTGGAAAGTTGGTAATTTTTGGAATATGTTTTGAGTAGGGAAGCCCTGTCTTTCAAGATCACGACAAATCCATTGCGAGTCGCGAAAGACCATACGGAGCCGTGACATCCCTATCGCGATCGCGATGGAAATCAGGTAAGAATTCCCAAATTCGCAACTTCCAGATTCAAACATTTGCGATCACGATAGAGGCATCGCAAGTGGCAACAAGAATGTCGTGATCGCGATAGAAATCAGAAAAATCTGGCCATTTTGCTACTCCCAGGTCCATATTTTCGCGCTCGCGACATACCCATCACGAGTTTTGACGGTTTTATCGCGAGTCGCGATAGTCACATCACGATCGTGAGAGAGGCTGATAGTTCATATTATTTTAAGCCCAACATCGCAACTCGTAATGCTCCTGTCGTGGTTGAGACACTGAGCCTATATATAAAATTCTGACGGGAAAACCCATTAGAATTTTGGCCCCTTTCTCTTCTCCACCTCTTCTCCGCCACCTCACCGCCTTCTATAGCCCCTAGCCACTAATTTTGGCCGGAATACATCGATCCAACCCAATACCCTTACAAATTCCAAACCATTTCACCATGAATCGATCCAAATTGCTCCAAGACCAAGAAACCCTAAAATTTTGGGATTTCAATCTTTAGAGTGATTCAAGTTAGGATTTTGTGTGGGTTCAGAAAATTCATCATCCTAGGCTTCCAGTTGGTACATTCCTTTCATTCCTTGTTCTTGAGTTGTTAAAAATTTTGAATTTTTGGAATTGAATTAATGTGCTAATTTATGAAATTTTTGTGACTGAATCTGTGGAATGTGTTTATTGGATATTGATGATGTGAGATGTTAGTTTTGTGATTAATTTTTTAAAAGGTTGTATATTGTGAAGAGGGGTGTGGTTATTTTATGAAGAGAGGCTGTGAATGATAGTATAATATTATGTTGTGGATGCTGTGAAAATTGGCTGTGAATATGACTGTGTAATAATATTATTATATTTTGGGAATATTGGTGATTTGAATAGGTTAATTATATGAATATTCCACAGGCTCAAGAACATACTATTTTGTGATATTCATTGGCCTTCATATTGGATTATGTATTTATAGTAGATTTTAGCCATGAATAGGGATGGTCATGACGTAGGTAACTTGAAACAATGCAAATCATGTGAAATGAAATGGTCCACGCCCAAACTTAGCTAAATTCTTGGAGTGGAACAAAGACATGGTCACGAGATGTAGGGGTTGGCACAGTCCATGCTGGAGGCCTCTGGCACGGCTATGCTAGGTCTCCCTTTATGCCGGTTGGACTTGCCTCGTGCTGGCCTTTGTTGGTCCGACCGGCTGACTTGTTTGCTCTGCTACGGTAGAACCACTAATCTAAATTAAGAGTTCTTGTGGGTGATTTTATAGTGCTCGAGAATAAAAAATCCAATTGCACCACACTCAAGAGATGATTCCTCTCATATCGTTCACAGAACTCCGTGCAATCCCGGATAAAACTTCTTCCTCTTCTTCTTTGGCCTTCTTGAACTTCAAATATGCCTTTTCGAGGTTCAATTCCATCTACTACCACTCTTTGAAGTCTGTGGCCTTCAATCTACTAGCATACTTGTGAATATCCTTCGATATCCTTTACCATCCTTGCTAATGGCCTTCAAATATCTTTTACCACCATCGCGGATGGCCTTCTACAAAAATATGATAATAATTACTCACGAGCAACCTACTAATGAGATCAAAAAGGAATATCTAGAAGCCCATGAATACAAAGTGTCCATTAGCTTCAATTAAGTCTGCAAAACTCGGGATTTAGACAAGAAAATCAATAATGGTCGTCTAAACCCTTTGTAGTGTAAACCTAACTAAAACTAGCAATCAACAAATAAAAAATGATAATAAATGTATCAAATGCATCGGCTAATGCATGCATAAAGGTGTACTTTAATCTCTCCACACTTAAACTTTTATTTGTCCTCGAGTAAAAAGAGAAAAGATCTAAGCGAAATGTAGCATGCAAAGAGAAGTTAGCCAATACATTCAACTTATTTCCAAGCTACCCTACTTCCCCCAAAGAAGTAAGAATCTCAAAACTCTTACACTCCTCGAAGATAGTAAAGTAACCTGACAACCAAAAAATTGTGAAGATTTAAAAAGGTAAGTACAAATGACAAGTGTTCAACTAGCTTAATCCACCGAATAGTCCGCCAAAAGAAATTCAAGAGTTGTTGCTAAAAAAAACCACCAAGGATAATTCAAAAGATGCTCAACTTGGTTGTAACTAAGGATAATCTAGATTCTCAACTTAGCTACAACCAAGGATAAAACCAAAGGATCCTCAACTTAGTTTCCATTTTCTCTCAATTTGTATCATTTTTCCTAGGAGCCCTTTCGGGTTTTCGTCCTAGCATGCCTAGTCTCTCATTTTTAACTAGCCATTTTGATCAATCTGGGCTTCCTTCCCATTCTTGCCTAAGTTTCCCTTTCGGGTTTCCAACTTAGCTGGTATATATTTTTTTTAAAAAAAATTTGTGTATCTTTAAATGCCCCAAATCTAGGTTTCATACTAAAAAATAGGTAAAAAGGAAAAACTTATACCACGAATGTTCCAAAAACATCCCCCCAAAAAAGTGATATAACCCTAAAGATCACAGCCCCAAACATTCTACTAAACTTTCCAAAACCAAATATAACACCGAAAAAACTGAATAAGAGGAAAACCAAAAACACAAAGGAATCCCAAGATGAAAAACTTCTAAGTGTCTCCTTCCCCCACACTTGAACTTTGCATTGTCCCCATTGCAATGAAACAATAAAAATCATGAGTGGGAAATAGAAAAGTAGTTGAACTCACTCATGTGACCTCGAAGGGTCCTTCCTCGAGTGTCGCTTCTCATGTCTCCTTCTTCAATCCTCTTGTCACATTTCTTTCCTTTCAATAGGAATGACATCCACAAAACCATCGAGCCTTGAAATGTGGAATCTCTATATCAATTGCTCGATGGCTTATTCTTGGACATCCAATCTCTCATCTACAATGGTGAATTCCTCCTTCATTTCCCACTCGATGGAATCCAACCTAGACTCCCAAGCATGCATGGTACCCTCCATGGAACTTAGCCTACTCCCAAATTCTCCAGTCTGTCATTTCATCCACTGTATGACCAATGTCCTCCATAAGTTTGGTAGAGCTCGTAAGCTATTCCCCGAATAAATGAAATTGGCCAAGGACATTTGTGGGTATTTTAGTACAGCTAATCGATGCCCTAAGTGAGGTCTCTCTATCGTCTTCATTGACGTCTATATCTGGGTTTAATAGGATTCTGTAGAAATCCTTTTCAAACTTTGAATCATGGTCTATGAGGAGGTGTTCCAACACCGTATCTTGGTCGATAGTTGTACGCTGTGGCTAGGGGAGAATCATAAAATTTCACATCGAGGAACCACTGTATGACCATATGAAGCAATCTTTCTGAAGTTATGGTAGCCACCATACCCACTTTTGCCAGCTTGTCTATTGTGTATTGTATCCCCGAACGACCCAAGTTCTCCAATGCAAATAGAGAGGGTATTGGATGGTCCAACTGTTGTGTTAAAAGTCCAACCATGCCTCCTATAGGAATCATGCCACCTTTCTTTTTTTCCCGTGGTAATTCATTCATCCACGAAAGCTGAAACCATGTTGGGGTAAAAATTCCCCTCCAGAGTCATGGCCCAAAGGATTTGGACATCCGAACCGGGACACTGTGACCTCTCCCCATGAAAAAATACTCCCATGGATAAAAATCACTGAACATATCCCAACGCCGGATGGAAAATTACAGTGCTCCTACAAAGACGCTTCCTCTCTGTGCTTGAAAGGATTCTACAAAAATTGTTCAATGAAAATGGAAAGCCTCATCGGTGTGTACTCAGAAACTCCTTCACGTACTTCCACCCAAATTCTTGGGCAATGTCCCTATGTGACATAGTGTACTCCTTATCATCCAAGTGGAAATGGATGCTTCTCGTCCCCTCACTATCCTTTGATTGCTCCAAGGTTGCCAAAAACTCCAAAGTCCACCATATGTAGGTCTTGGAATGCTTGTTTAAGAAACCCTATATGCTTATTCTGTTTAGCAATTTTTTGATGGGCTCAAGTAGACCTAGAGCTCTCAAGGTCTCCCAGCAAGCAAAATTCGTCTCCCATTCCGCCTCCAAGCCACACTCCTAGAAATGGTGGTCAACCTCATGAACTCATCAACAAAAAATACGGGAATAAGAAGGATGGGAGTCGCCAACTCTCGTCTCCCTACCTTGGCCGGTTTCTTCCCCTTGTAACCCAGGGATGGTGTTCTTTTTTCCGACCTATTCCTTTTTGCCGCCATCATATTCATAACGAGAAAAAGGTTGTGATGATAACCAAATACATGCATCAAGACTCATTAAAAAATAACACTTCTTCCTGAATAGCCCCAATGTTTCAAATCATGCTATCTCAACATAAATAATATTCAATCAAGAAACATTCACCTAAATAGCCAACCCAAGAAAAATAATATCATTCTATCAAGAAAATCATACAATCAAGAATCATCCCCTATAAACCTCCTTAGCAATTAAAGATTATATCATCAAAGAATAAGTACAATTCCCCCCTAACACTTAGTTCAACACAAGCTCGCTCAAATCATCTAAAAATTTCTTCAAAAACACTTTAACATATTTTCAAGTACAAAGCTCCTCATCACATCACCATCATGCTAAATAAAGCAAGTAAACATGAAGCTAAAAGGATTACCTTGAATTTGAAGCCAAGAGGTGAAGAATCCATGCAAAAAGAAGCAAAAATGCTTATTTTTTTAGAAAATGGGCTCAAATATTTGAGTGAGAGTGAGTGTTTTGAGAGATTTTTAATGAGTTAAATGAATCCAATGGGTGAGGTAATGTACTATGGATCATTATTTTCAGCAAGAAGGTGATTTAAAAGGATGTACCAACTACCATAAACTAAAACTACTAGAATGCAAATGATAACAAGAATAAACTATATAAACTAGCACTCATGAAATATTTGTGTAACATGATTAATGACCTGCTCCCCCCCAAGCGTCGTTAAACAAGAGAGGAGAGTGCCAAAGCTATGAGGGGGTCAAAGATAAGATTTATATGTTACTCCCATTCCTACTACTATAATATGTAGATAGTGGCACGTATCGGGGCTATCCACAGACATGTTAGGAATCTAATAACCAACTGAACATAGCCTGGTCATGTCGTCAATCCGACCACATGTTAGGAATAAACAATGTTGTGAAAATAGTCATTGGGGGAGTTTGTACTAACAACTACCAGTATCTAATTGATTACGAGAATTAACAATATAAACTAACACTCGTGGAATATTCATGTAACATGGTCAATGTCATTTCGTTCATCGATTTCATCAAATACAAGAACTAAAACCTATTCTAGTGTTTGTGTCACATGGTTCAGATAATGGTCAAAACTTCCCCCTATCGGTCACATAGAGTTACGCGTGTAAAATCTTCCATCAGCCTAGTAGAGTGCAACAACGACTATGACTCATTGTGAAGGTCTGATTCTCCCCCGTGCGATTAAGTCCCGGGTGAAACACCACGAACGAACTACACCTAGGCCTACAGAGGAAAATGAAGTAGGGGTCTTATCAATGGCTCCATGATCAACAAAACAATCCTATTTTGCAGCCTAGTAAATCTCTACCGGCAACCCATCAGATCTCTTTGGTCATCTAACTAGAGCATGGTCGATCGTGATGATTAACAATAGTAACCTCTGTGCACATGCCCAGTTCTGGACTATAGTCGCCCAAATCGCATCTAGGTTTCCTTAACCGCAAGGTTAAAAATAGTGCACCAACGTGAAAGTAAACTTAGTTCTGTGCCAATAAAGTGTACAATCATGCAATTCACAAGAATATTATGATCAAGCCAATATAATAATTACAAAACACATAGAAATGGGTAAATCTAGAAATCTCACAAAATAAACATTAACACATGAATAAAAATATTATCCCCAAGTTATATCCCTACTCCCTAAGCATTGAACCCAAGTAATTCATTGGATTCAACACTTTCGGGCAAAAGAAAAATAAAATGATGAAAATAAAATAACCTAGAGAGAAGTAAGAATATTTTCTCTCTCTATCCCACTCTTCAGATTTAAAAATGAGTATAAACTTAAACCCTATTAGACATAGGTCCATAAATACAGTAGTAGGTAATTGGGCCTAAAAATAAGCCCAAAATAGGCCAAAAAAAATAGCTGCCGCAACTGGAGCGGGGAGTGGCTCTTGACACAACACGTGCCGGCCGAAAGGTCCTTGTGCTGGCACTGTATGTTGACCTTTGCATGGGACATAAACCACGTTCCGACTCGGTCGGTGTCAGCTAGCGCGTGGCATCGCCTAAAACTCCGTTATGCTCCTTCTGATTCGTGTCCCACCCCGTCGGCTGGAATCTCATTTTTCCCAGTATCTCGATGTACCCCCCATCATTCTTCACTCCCCGTGGGTTGGTTTTCATATTTGTAACTTGAAGCAACGCATTCCGTGGAAAATGAAACTTCTATCTCCCACACTTAGCCAATATTTTTGAGTGAAAAAATGACTTGGAGTGCATGGCCAGCCGAAACGGGCATCGTCCATGCTGGAAATTGGCACTGCTCATGTCAGGTGGAACGGACCTAGCCAAAGCTTCCAATCATGGACCATGTCACTTGGTACGGGTCATGCTAGGTTTGGCCTCGTGCTAGCCTCATGCGGTCCATGCCGGGCTTAACTTGTTCGATAGGGTAACTTGTTTGCTTCGCTAATGGTAAAGCGTATAATCGATTTGGGAGTTATGTAGTAAATTTTACTGCGCTCAAGAAGAAAAATCCAATAGTGACACTCTCAAGTGTTGATTCTTAAATATTTCCCAGAACTCCGTGCAGCCTTGACAAACGATCCCTCCATATCTCCTTTGGCCTTCTCGAACTTTGAATCCACCTTTCTTTGTCCCAATTCCATCTACTACCACGCTTTGGAGTCTATGGTCTTCAACCTACAACCAACCTTGCGAATGACCTTTCGAAATCTTCTACCATGCTTGTGAATGGCCTTCAAATATCTACTGCCACCCTCGCATATAGCCTTTTACAAAAGATAAATGAAAAATCACTCACGAGCAACCTACTAATGAGATCAAAGAGGAAGATCTAGGTTGTCATTAATAAAAAGTGTCCATTAGTTTCAATTAAGTATACATAATTCGAGATTAAGACAAGAAAACCAATATTGGCCGTCAAAACCCTTTGTCGTTCTATTATGTTCTGGGCACTACACCACGAATGCTTCTCCCTAGGTGCACACAGATCTGAACTTATCGTTACCCCAAGCGCATCTATGTTTCCCTCCTCGGGGAGTATCAATTTTGCGGCAACATGAAAGTAGACTCTGGTGTGTGCAAACTAAATGTGACAATCATGCAAACATTAAGATCAAGCCAACGTAATATCACAAATCATTTAGAAATAGCCCGATCAAGGTAGTCGGACAAAATAAACATTAATACATGAATACAAATATAATTCCCATGATATATTTTAACCTCCCCTCCCAATGTCGCTAATTAATAACCTTTTCATGGGATATCTACTAATTGAACCGAGATGAGACTGTTAAAGATAGAGATTTGTATTTTTTTCTCCCGTTCCCACTACTACCCTACCAAAAATGGTAGATAGTTACAAGTACCGGAGTATTCCACAGAGATTTTAGGAATCTAATGATTAACTATACACAATTTTGATCGAGTCATCTATCCGACCACATGAAAGGAACAATCAGTGTTGGTAAAACAGCCATTGGGAGGTTTTTCTAACTAACTAATAGCATGAAAATGATCACAAGAATAAACTATATAAACTAGAACTAGGTAAATACTTGTGTAACATGATTAATGTCATTTCGATCATCAATTTCATAACATTCAACATTAAGCCTATTCTAGTGTTTATGACACATGGTTTGGGCGCTGGTCAGCACTTCCCCATACCTGTCACGTAAGGTGCATACGTAATCTTCCATTGCCACCGCCTTTGTAATTAGGGCAGTGCAACAACAGCCATGCCTACCATGCGGATCTGAGTCTCCCCGGTGCTATTACCTCCCAGACACTACACAACAAATGTTTGTCCCTATGCCAAAAAAGGAAAAGGGGGTGAAGCACCTTATCGATAGCTCTTGGATTGCAAAGTTAACCCTAGTTTCCTACTCTATTTATATCTACCCACTACCCTTAGATCAACTAATTGGCTTACTAGTGCATTGTCGATCACAACGTTAACAACAACAATCTCCGTGCACAACCCATGTGGATCCGGACCCATCGTTACCCCAAGCGCATCTAGGTTTCCTTCCCAAGGGAGTATCAATATTTCAGCAACATGAAAGTAGAGTTTGGTGTGTGCTAACTAAGTTTGACAATCATGCACTTCACAAACATTAAGAACAAGCAAACATAATATCACAAATCACATAGAAATAGGCCGATCTAAGAAATATCACAAAATAAACATTAATACGTGAATAAAAATATAATGCCCAAGTTAATTCCCTACTCCCTATAGAAGCAAGAGCAGATAGAATACATACGCAAAGGCATGGCCCAGAAGGATAACAAATTCTTTATTGCACCTTACATTGACAAGTAATGATTTATATTTTCAAACTCATAACCATGCATACTTACATATTTATGCATACTTTTGTAAAAGTTCTATGTGTAGATCATTGAAGATTGATTTTCACTGTTCTAGATGACAAGTGTGTGTATTGGATGGATCCATTGCACTTTCATCTTTGATAAGCATTTGTAGATATTTTGGAGAGTGCATTCATAGAGCTTAATTTTCAAAATGACTTACTAGTCCAAATAATGGTTTGAATTACTACAATCGTCACCTACTAAATTAAATCAATTTAGATTTTATTAATTTATTTCCATTCACATAAATTAGTAAAAGAAACAAGCAAAAACATGGGAGTGTGAGTACTACGTAATGTTATACGCAGTCGAATGTATTAAAGATGTCCGGTTGGATTACCTAGAGATTGATAAAGTAAGTACGAAATTCATAAAATTCAATTATTTCTCATTAACCAATAAACTACTAACCTATTCGAACTATTTTATTATATTGTAATGTCCACGGATATTTCAGTATGAATACAAGCCATATTCACAAGATGACATCAACGTGCCATGAAATTGTTTGGCAACGAATCTAATAAATGTCCAATCTGCAACTCTTGGAAGACCTAAGTTGGTATTATGAAAATTATCTCAACACCCATGACACATATTTTGCGGAATAGAATTTGACTATTTTCTTTACCTATCTGTAGATAGTTTCTTGATTATCAATGTCTATAGTTTTTTTGAAACTACTATCATGTTGTAAAGTTTTAAAAGTTATGTTATGTCTTGAATAGAAACTACGTGATTTTTATTCCTATGTATAGATAATTTCAAAGGTAGCGATGTCTATACATTTGTGTAAACCCTAACGATGTATTATAATTTTTTTGGAAATATTACTAGTGATTTTAGCCTATTTTAGGTTGGGTTTAGCTAAGATTTAAAAATGTTTCCATAGGATCCAAATTTAATTACACTCTCGGAAGTCGATCCCAAGCTCCTACTGTCTGAAACCAAATGAGCGATTTTCTTTTTCCGAACACAGAACCTAAAGAGCCGACAATGATGTTCCCCTTAATGCATGCATTAACCAATGCATTTAATACATTTATTATCATCTTTTGTTTGATTGATTGCTAGTTTTAATTAGGTTTACATGATAAAGGTTTAGACGACCATTATTGATTTTCTTATTTAACTCCCGAGTTTTGTAGACTTAATTGAACCTAATGGGCACTTTTTAATCATAGGCCCCTAGATCTTCCTCTATGATCTCATTAGTAGGTTGCTCGTGATTACTTTTTCATCATCATTTTGTAGAAGGCCATCCGCGATAGTGGTAGAAGATATTTGAAGGTCATTCGCAAAGATGGTAGAAGATATCGAAGGTCATTCACAAGGATGGTAGTATATTGAAGGCTACGGACTCCAAATCATTTTATTAGACGGAATTGAGCCCTATAAAGGCGGAATTGAAGTTCAAGAACGCCAAGAAAGAAGCAGAGGAATTGTAGTTTGAGAGTTGCATGGAATTGTATGAACGGTCCAAAAATAATTAGCCATTATTGGTGGCACCATTGGATTTGTCTTCTCGAGTACTATAATATCGACTATAATAACTCTCAAATTGAATCAGCGGGTTATCTGTAACGGAGCAAAAAAATCTACCGGCCAACTAGTTGACATAGGCCTTGCACGAGGCAAAAACAATCCGTGCAGGCCCGTGTGAAGTGGCTTTCCTGGCCCATTCAAATTTGCACGAGTCATGAAAAAGGCCCTTGTACGGGTCATGCACGTCCGTGTTGACCATTGTACAAGGGTTCCAAATTCACCTCTAAATGGCTAAGTATAGGCACGAGCCGCTCATTTTCACATGCCCCGTGCCGTTCTATATCCCAAACGTCAAGACCACCCCACGAGGTGTGAAAAATAGCACTGTCTGCACAATTTTCAGAGCAAAAAGACCTTCTAGCCAACGCGCCACACCAAACTACACGTGGCCTGTGAATCAGAAGTTCCGGAGGAGGCACCAGCCCACGGCCCTTGCAGGTTCGTGTACCCCCTTTTGCACGAGGCAGCACAGCCCCATGTCAGTCCATGTGGTCTGCACCACACGAGGCTGCACGGACCTTGTTGTGGCGCACAGACTGTTTTACATTAACCTTCACGAACCGTGTCGATTGCCACTGGTCGTGCAAATTGCGGCTGCTATGGTTTTTTGGCCATTTTTGGCATTTTCAAGGCCCAATTCCTTGCTACTATATATATGAAATTTTTTCTACTAGGGTTTAAGTTTATGCCCATTTTTCATCTACAGGAGTAGGTTAGAGAGAGAAAATACTCTTCCTTCTCTCTAGGTTCTTTCTCTTTCTTCTCTTTATTTTTCTTTTGCGCAAAAGTGTTGAATCTAAAGAAATGCTTGGTTTCAATACCTGGGGAATAGTTAATTAACCTGGTGATTATATTTTTATTCTTGTATTCATTTTTATTTTGTGAGATATCTTAGGCTTACCCATTTCTATGTATTTTGTGATTATTATGCTAGCTTGTTCTTCATATTATTGTAAATTGTATGATTGTCACACTTAGTCAGCACACACCAAAGTTTACTTTCATGTTGTTGCACTACTGATACCCCCCAAGGAGGGAAACCTAGATGCACTTGGGGTAACGAAGGTTCCAGATCCACATGGGTGTGTGCACATAGGTTGTCGTGGTTAACGTTACTATCAACCATGTACTAGTAAGCCGACGAGTTGGTCCAAAGGGTTACGGTTAGATATAGCTAAAGTATAAAACTAGGGTTAGCTTTGCAATCCTGAAGCCATCGATAAGGCGCTTTACCCCATTTGTCTTTTTAGTCCTAAGGAGAAGCATTCGTGGTCTAGTGTCCGGGACGTAATCGTACGGAGAAGACTCAGATGTGCATGGAAAGCAGAGCTATTGTTCCATTCCCAAAATTACGGAGACGATGCTAATGGAAGATTACATTAGCACCCTATGTGGCATGTATGGGGAAGTATTGACCATCGAGAAGAGGTTCATAGTTCTTGTGTTTGATGAAATTTAGGGTTATAATGACATTAACCATGTTAAGTAAATATTCCCCAAGTTCTAGTTTATATAGTTTATTTTTTGATCAAATTGCATGCTAGTAGTTTTAGTGCTAAAAATCCCCAATGCTTGTTTTACCAAAACTGATTATTCCTAACACGTGGTCGGATCGACAACCCAATCACGATTGTGTTTAGTTAATTATTATATTCCTAAAATCTATGTGGATGAGCCCAGTACTTGCCACTATCTACCAATCTGGATAGTATTGTAGTAGGAACAGGAGAAACAATTACAAATTCTATGTTTGACTCAAAGTCCTCTCTCGGTTCCATCAGTGGATCTCCCATTATTGATTAAGCAACTTTGGGAGGGGGCTGGTCAAATTTTGGTATTGTTTCCGGGGATGTTAGTTTAGAGGTCTAGTAGTTAACTTTCATAGCGTGTTAGTTAAGTAGTTATTGTTGTTTTTATTTTTGTTTTTGTTGGTTTTTGCTGTTGAGCTTTCTTGCTAGTATCTGGTTACTTCAAACCCTTTTGTGAGTGTTGTTTTTAATTAGATTCCCGGTTTATGGTACACACTTGTACCACTAACTTGGAAGTTTTACATTATCCAACCAAATACACAGGTGGTAGGCGACGAAGGAGGAGAAGATCTAGACAAGAAATTCCACAAGAATCAATTTTGGTAGTTGTAGAGAATGAAGAAATGGCGGAAGATAACAACACTTTGAGGGAGTTGATGGTTCCTAACTTGGAGAACCAATCCCTGTGCATTGTTTTCCCACTCTTACCACCACATGTTACTTGTGAGCCCAAATGCGGCATGATCCAGTGTTTTCCCACTTTCCATGGAATGGCAGGTAAGGATCCAAACAAGCACTTGTCGGAGTTCCATCTAGTTTTTACCAACATGAAGCCACTGGGAGTCTTGGAGGAAGACTACAATTTGAGGTTGTTTCCCTTATCACTTTGGGATGCGGCTAAAGATTGCTTGTACTACCTTCCACCTGGTTGCATCACCTCCTGGATGGACATGAAGCACATTTTTTTTGAGAAATGCATCCTAGCTTCAGAGTCTATGGGGTTTAAAAAGCAGCTATCCAATATCTCTCAGTTCAGTAATGAATCCTTCTACGAGTATTGAGCACGATTCAAGAGGTTATTGGCAAGTTGTCCATATCATCGATTCAAGGAGGGGATTTAGTCTACTATTTCTTCGAGGGGCTGTGATATGTTCATTTTATGTAGTTGTTTTAGAACATTTTTTGACGCACTTTTGTGGACTTTTGTGCTCTAGATTTTTAGTTTTGCCTAGATTTTGTTTTTGGAGAGTTAAGAGATTATTTTATGCTCTTATAACTCTTCTAGGGAGTTTTGTGGGACAAGGAAATATATTTAATATTGAAGCCATCAACCAAAGATTTAAGATTAAAAACAAGAAGAATTGAATATTTTAAGGCCATAAGGCAAGGCGACAAAGAAAACAAGAATCGACACAAAGAATGGTGAAAATAGGCAGCCCGCTCGAGCGAAGCCATTTCGGCCCAAATGACACCTGCTGCACTTTTTCTCTTTATCTTTATTTTCATTTCTCTCTTGAACTGTAAAAGCAATTTTTGGCTACCCACTTCATATATTTTCCCTTTGGTCGAATTCCCCTTCTTAAGAACCCCAGTTAGTGCTTTTCTTTCATTGTTTCTCTTTGTTTATGCATGAATTTATCCATTAATGTTAGTATGATTTGTGTCAGCTAAACTTATCACTTCGGAGCAATTGATTGAAGCTTCCAATCCCACGTAGTGAGACTCTATTTTACTCTACCATGAGCATTTGTTGTGAAGCATTTATTATTCCATTAATGTTGTTGTTTACTTCATTTATGTTATGGGTTGTTTGAGAATATGAAATGTTTTTATGATTAAGTTCTAGAAAGTTAGGAAAGTGTACAATTTCTTCTCACCTTTGGCATGAAAATCCAAGAACATGGAATTAGAACTTCATATGGGTAAATGATGTTAATCTTGCTAGATGAGTATGTTAATGTTGTTTGTTATCATATTTGTCAAAAGGAAGCAATGAAATATTGAATATTGAATGTTGTTTGTTGTTTGTTCTGGGTTTAGTCTAATGAATGTTTTGTTTGGTTAAATGGCTAGGCATTTGGTTTAATGTTTGTAGTTGTTATCAAATCTATGATTCTTCGTATATAATCCCATTAATTAAATACATTTAGGAATTGTTTGTCTAAAGTGCTTATAAATGAGGTTTGCAAATGGTCGTCGAACGACTTTGCAAATTACTAACTAAGAAGAAATAAATGTTGATCTTCAAATGAAAGTGAATGAGTTAATGAATATAGGATCTATAAGATGTTTGGAAGTGGGAATAAACTGCCCTAAGGCTTTCTTAATTGTGATTTTACCATCTTTTTAGTCGATTGTTGCATGATAGTAGAATTAGTTTACTTTGATAGTTGTGTATTCTTTGAATTCATAACTATAAAAACCTACAAAAAAACCTCCCTTTTACATGTTTTCTTATATATATGTATATATATATAGAGAGAGAGGGGGGGAATTGGGATCATGTGAGAACACATATGTTAGGTGAGAACACCCACTTATGTGAGAACATATCCTGGCCATCAATATAGATAAATAAAACATTGGGATTTTTTAAAAATATCAGCATTAAAACTAAATAATTTCCTAAAGTATAGGTTACGCTTTTCATTCTTCAAAATGGCAAAGTTGATGTTAACAGAACTTCCGGTTCTGATGGAGACACTGCGCTCCACTAAACCATCTCCGGCAGTTCTGCAGTGGCAGAAGAGGTGGTGATAATTTTGATCGCATTCTCTGCTTATGCAGATATCATTGATACGAATGGAAAGACGTTGTAGACCTTGTAGGCCTGCTCAAGAACATGAACAATTCAAGAATGAAGATGATGATGATGTTGCGCCATTGTTAAACTTCGTAGGAATCTCACGGTCATCGCTGCCTCTGTCGTCGTCAGATCCTTAGTCGTCCTGCCAAGGCCACGAATTCCGACAAACCCAGTTGAAAAGTCGCTTCCTTTATGCAGCTTTGGCAACATGCATCATTCCTAGTTCAGCTCTAGTATAATTGCTTAACCTGGTATGTTACTCCTTTTAATCTCACATCAACATCTATTGATGCATGTATCATGTTTGATAATTTCTTAACCTGGTATGCAATTCCTTTTAATCTCACATCAGCATTTGTTTATGCAAGTAACCTGTTTAATATTTTTCTTTATGCCCATATGTATGTATGTTTATTCACGTGAGACAATTTGAGTTTTTCCTACTTGAATTTCCATTTCTGAGAAGATTGTAGTTCTGGATTAATGCATTCTTTCATCTTCTTGTATTAAATTTTAGAATTGTTGAATACTTGTGTCGAATGACTGCTTTGGTGACTCTTATCACCTACTGTAGGCTATATATTGTAAAATTTATAGATAGGGATGACAAAACAACGAAATATTGTTCTCGACCAATGTTGGTTTTAGGAAACATCTCACTTATTTGTGTCTGTTTCGATTGTGTGAAGGATGATAGTGGAATGTTCCTCAACTGTACGATTTTACTGATAAAATGGGGTTGAAATAGTCCTGTACCGATAGAGAGAGAGAGAGAGGGGTTCTTCTAGTTGTACCGGAAGTCTAAGATTTAGCCTAAAAAGTGGAGAATAAGGAGGAAACGGAGTTTTTTTTAAGGAGATTTAGACCTCTGCTTATAGTTGTACTGGTAGTCTGAGGTGTAGACCTCTGCTTATTTAGCCAAAGATGAGCAATAGCACCAAATGTTTCCTTATGCAATTGAGAATTCAAATTTTGTTTATTATGTTGTGAAAACAGTAATTTATGCATGGTTGGATTATATGACAAGTTGCAGCGGGTAATGCTAAGTGAGAAGGAAAAATATGTGGATTTTTTGGGGAAAAAAGTTCTAGATGATCATTTAAAAGGTAGAAGCCGCCCTTCTTTTTCCAAGTTGTAAAAATATTTGAGCTCTTTTTCTTGCCTCTTTTAGGGTTTGATTGATTGTAAGTATGTTTCTTTTCTATGTTTAATGTGCATTGAACAAGGTTATATTAGAACCTCCTAGAAAATAGATGATATAGTAACTTAGCTCAAACAGGTATCAGATGCCCTGCAACTACTTCCACTTTAAAAAATGATATATAGACATGATTCTCTTAAGATCTGATCTAATGCATAAGTTCTTCAACTTTTTGCAGCTAAGAAATCATAATCTATGTTTTATTTAAATTTCTTTGTTACTCACCGTTATACCCTATTGTTTCAGAAAAATATGTATGGAGTCTCATAATCTCTGTCTGGCCGTTTTGTGATTGGTGGACCATATATAAATGCTAGCCTCATTGGTAGGATGATCATCATCGACACCTACAGAGGTCGGGGTGTACACATTGGTGGTGCCTTCTTGGGAAATGACCCGACCAAGGTGGACATGATTAGTACCTACGTTGTTAGACAAGCTGTGAAGAGAATTTTTCTAGTGGACAAACAAGCAGGTGCATCGTTCAGGTGTCCTACGCCATTGATGTCCTTGAGCCATTATTTCAAGGCACTGTTACTAAGCATGATGCAGAAGTATACATATATTGACCCAAATAACTTGGTGATTAGATTTTGACGCGTAGGTGCTTCAATCATTCCTTGTAAGGGCTTCAGATGTAACGAATAGGTGTTTCTTTTAGAACTTATGTGTGCTACGAAAATAACTTGGTTCTTAGAATATAATTCATAGGTGCTTCAATTGTAGTTGTAAGTGCTTCTTATGTAATGTATTTTTTTAGAACTTGTTTGCTATAAAAGTAGCTTGGTGCTTAGAGTATAAATCATAGTTGCTTCAATAAATGCTTGTAAGTGCTTTAAATGTAATTTGTAGTTTCTTATTTTATAACTTGCGTGTTATGAAAACAACTTAGTGCTTAAAGTACAACTCGTAAGTGCTTCAACTGTTGCTTGTAAGTGCTTTGAATGTTGCTAGTAAGAACTTCTTTCATAACTTATGTGTACTACAAAAATAACTTGGTGCTTACAATATACCTCGTAGGTGCTTTAATCATTGCTTGTAAGTGTTTCAGATGTCACTAGTATGTGTTTCTTTTATAATTTATATATGCTACTAAAACAATTGGTGCTTAAAATATAACTCGTAAGTGCTTCAACCATCGCTTATAAGTGCTTCAAATGTAATGCAGGTGATTTTTTTATATATTTTTAATGTGCAACGTAAACAACTTGATACTTAGAGTACAACTCATAAGTGCTTCGACCATCACTTGTATGTGCTTCAAGTTTAACATGTAGGTACTTGTTTTATAACTTTTGTGTGACAAAAATGACTTGGTGCTTAGAGTACAACTCATAGGTGCTTCAATCAACGATTGTAAGTGCTTCAAATGTAGGGTGTAGGTGCTTATTTTAAAACTTTATATGTGTTAAGAAATTGATTTGGTGCTTCAAATACAACTCATAATTTAATGACAAATTAGGTAAAAATATTAAATGAAGAAATACAACAAACAATGGAAAAAAGCATAAAAGTACAACGTAAAACAAGAGGAAAAAAAGGTAAAACAAAAGAAAGAAGAAAAAGATATAAAAAACTTGGAAGAGAACCAAGAAAGAAAGAAACTGGATGTACCATTCATTTGATTATAATGATCCGCATTTTTACAAATAAATACCAGTCACTGATCAAATTATGTGTATTCTTCAGATTTGTTCTCACATAAAGTGGTGTTCTCACATTGAGATGGTGTTCTCACCTGAACCCACC
>JAULKM010122272.1:0-20774 GCA_032355605.1 Rubia tinctorum | reverse complement strand
TTAGCATAGTTACTTGACTTTGCTAGTTTTGTTGTTTTTACTTTCATAACTTAGGAACCCAACCAACCAAAACCCCCTTTTTTACTTGTTTTTATATCAATGTATATATATATATATATATATACATATCTAGGCTTATATTCACCCTTGTATGTGTAAACGCTTTGAAATATCCCTCTTCTTTGTGGACGACCCCGACTTTCCAAACTATCTACTTAGTAGTATTTAGTAAGCAAAAGGGATTATAAATTACATCTTTGAGAGGTACGGCGATGACCTCCCAGTAGATCATAATTATAACAGGCCAAGAGTGTGTGTGCTACTCATATTACCAAATGGATTCATTCCTTCGGTGGAAAGACCTGGTCTAAAATGTCGCGGCTCTGTACCAAACTCGTGGTACATAGCATCAATTTTCTTCTGCTACTCACTATCTGATGTATAGATAATCACGTCATCCACCAGTCGATCTTTTTCGACGAGCCACAAATTTTTTTTATCTTCTTTGCAATAAAAAAACTTCTTTAACTGGGGAATGATAGGGAAATACCATAAAACTTTAGCCGTTGTCTTTTTCTTCAAAGTCAACTTGGCTTTCGCACCAACCACAATTCCACTCCGCTTCAACTTGTACTGAGACTCACAACAGACCCGATAAGTGTCTCGATCCTCATCCTCCTTCCTCCTATAGAAAATACAATCATTCGGACATGAATGAATGTTTTAAAATTCCATTCCCATTGGAAAGAGAATTCTTTTTGCAGTATACGACCGGTCGGACAAAAGATTGCCTTCTGGAAGAAATTCCCAAAAGAACTCAAGGGGCTCTATCATCCCTTTATTAGTCCACCCATATTTTCCTTTCAAATTCATTATTTGCTAAGTGGCTCTTAACACCGAATATTTCAAACCATTAAACAATGTCGTCTTCTGATCATTATGTAGAGGTTCTAGGACCTCGGGTTTACTATGAAACTCCCTGGAAACATCCTCCACCATCTACTAAAATCCTTCCATCATATCAAAATCATCAGATTCTTTATGGATTACACCTTCCTCTATACTCGTTTCAACCACCCCGTGCCACACCCAAGAAGTGTAACTAGTTTGAAACTCTCGCATGATGATATGTTCACGTAACTTCTTCCTAAACAAAAATACATCATTTCTACAATCCTTAAATGGGAAATGTTCTCGTACCACACTATTCTTGGAAGCATGTTCAAAAACAACCACAAATTAGAATTCTATAAATGGGATGTTATCGGGTTCTGTTATCGGGTGTTCTCCAAACCCTAATTTATTTTTATGCTTACTATCTAGCAAATCCAAATAATACAAAGAGATTTTTTACATATTATCAGTGCTCAATTCAAAATAATACAATACAACTAAATGAAATTTCATACAAATAACTATTGACAAAGTCTTGTACAAGACGATCTTATAAGGAGACCATGAATTAAATTGCAAAGAATTTAGCATTTCATGCTTAACTGTGCAATTAATGTTCAGTTTTGATTGTGTGTGATATCTTAGGGTTTTGTTACGATTTGTACTAATTTTTGTGTTGTTGTTGTTTCTTAGATGTCAAAGAATGCTTGCCCACTGTTGCTGCAATTGAGCAGGAAATAGGATCTGTAAATTTTGTTATTTTGCAGATGTGATGTTTTAGATACTTTTGTTGATGTTTCAGGTTTTATGTTTCATGTTTCATGTTTAGGTTACAAGTAGTGTTATATGTGTTGGTATGATGTTTTAATTTTAGTATTTGGTGCTTGTAGTGTTTTAAGTGTACAATTGATGTTCACTTTTGTTATTTTTTATTTTGTGTGATATCTTAGGGGTTTGTTAAGATTTATGCTAATATTTGTGTTGGTGCTGTTTCTTAGATGTCTAAGAATGCTTTCCCACTATTGCTGCAATCGAGAAGGAAAAAGGATCTATAAATTTTGTTATTTTGCAGATGTGATGTTTTAGATATTGTTGTTGATTATTCAGGTTTTATGTTTCATGTTTCATGTTTAGGTTATACGTATTGTTATCTGTGTTGGTGTGATGTTTTAATTTCAGTATTTGATGCTTGCAGTGCTTTAAGTGTGCAATTCTATTCCGTTTTATTTTTTTACTATGTGTGATATCTTAGGGTTTTGATATGATTTGTGATAATTTTTGTGTTGTTGTTGCTATTTTTTTAGATGTCTAAGAATACTTACTCATTATTGCTGCAATCGAGAATGAAGTAGAAACTGTAAGTTTTGTTTTTTTAGATTTGATGTTTTAGATACTGTTGTTGTTGTTTCTCGTATTCTATTTGATGTTTGATGTTTTAGGTTTTAAATATTGTTTTGTGTGATGGTGTGTTGTTATAATTTCAATGTTTGATGCTTGTGGTGTTTTGACATTGAAGTATGTAACTGATGTTCAGTTTTGCTCTTTTGATATTTTAGTGTGAACTGTTGATGTTTTGAAATTTTGATATTGATGTTTTAAATACTGTATTTGATGGTTCTCAATATAGTTTTCAGTGATGTTATGTGTACTATTGTATGTTTTAATTTAAGATATTGATGTTTTAATTACTGCATGTGATGTTTTATGTTTATTTCACAGTAATACTTTCCAAGCAAGACTTCTACGATGTCATTGATGAGATATTAAAAAAAGGCTATGAGGATTCATACTCCCGAAGTGTTCCCTTGAACAGAGGATCGTAGTCGACTTTTGGTCTGTGCGTTGATGGAGTATGAGTGTCGTCCTCTTCAAAACCAGCAGGAGAAGGCAAGTTTGTGAAAAAGCCAGCGGCAAAGGGAAACAAGTCGGTGGAAAAAATAATTTGATTGTTTAGAATGTATTGCTTGACATTGATTTTTCAGTTATGATGGTTGATTGTTAGTGTTGAGGAGCTTGATTATTATTCATATTTATCTTGGTTTGAATTTTCAGTTTTTATGTTAGTGATTTTTAGGGCATTTGAACCCTTTTGTAATGAATGGTGTTTGATGGTTCGAAAATTATGGCGCTTGACATTTTCACAAGTTTACATAGAAGTTAATTTAGATGATTTGAATTTTTATATGCTAATTTTATATGTTTTGTTGTGCCAGTGATGATTCATTGAAATCATTCGATTTTAAGTTATCAGTGTTTGATGTTTATGTCTTGTTCATCCGTAATATACATAAAGTGACACGTATCACCTTATATTTGTAAATTATCATGTAAAACAAAAATCAGTGGATAGAAGTTGAACGCCAAAGAAGTTATTTCAAATGCAACAACGGTGGAGTGTATACTTTCAACACTTTCTTTTTTATTTATATCTTAGCTTTTTAGCTTGTCATTTTAAAAAATTGATATTGATGTTTCTTATTTTTTAATATTATATTTTTATTTGATGTGTCATTGATGTTTCAATAGTGTGAATTGATCTTTCAAATTTTAATACTGATGTTATGTTTTTAATGTTTTAATTTAGTGTTTAATAAGAGTATAGGTTCACATTCTTTCTCCGGTCATCCAAATTATACTTTTCCCATTCTTCACCGTGAATTCCATTTCAAGAATCCACTTTTCCTTTCTCCAATTATTCAATCATAGCCACTAGCCACTTTTTCTTCTTAATTTATTTATTACTTTTGTGTTGCTTTAAGCCTTCTTTCAAGAATAGAGTACAAAGACACAATAATTTTGGTTGAATTTTCCATACCTTCTTCTTCACTTGATTAAATGGTGAACGGTAAGAGGACTCTGGTGAATTTGCACTCGCCGCCGACGGGAATTTGCAACCGGTTATTCAAGTTCCTGATGAATATTCTCCTCCAAAAACACATTAAGCATCTCACTAACGGCAGCAGCGCTCGTGAATCAGTGGCGATTAACGACGGAAGAGAAATATTGATCAAGTTTATTTAGATATATAGAGGCCAAGTACAAGAAGAAGAACGGGTGATTCTGAATGACGATCGAAGCAAAATAGTCGCTGGCGGAGAGGCGAGGCAACGACGGTGGAAAAGGTTAGGCGACGAGGGTGGAGAAGGCAAGGCAGCGAGGCGGAGAAGGCGAGAAGAAGGGGTTCTGTTTGTTCTATTTGTTTTTTTGCATGATGGTCCTTCATCTTTTTTGCATTTTTTTCTGGCATCGAGAATAAAACAATTGTAAATTGACCCCCGAATATGATTTGCCATTTGCCTATTTTCACTCACGAGAGACGGACTAATAACTATTACCCAAACAATAACAAAACAATCAAGGAAAGTAGGAAAAACGATAATCCTCCATGTGTACGTGTGGCCAACAAACATATCTAGACATCTTCACCGGAATTAATCTTCTTTTTCTCAAAGGCTTTGGAAGTGGCCTCAGCTATTTTCTTCACCGCCATTTGTTTCACCGTTTTCTTCTTTGCAGGAATCACCGTCGCAGGTGGAACCTTCCCTTTGTTGCTGCTCCCATTTCCTTTGCATCTGTTGACTCCCATTTCTGACCCAATCTCTCTTTTCTAAAAATCCTCGGACTTCTCTCTTCCTCCAATTTCTTTCTACAACGGTAACTCTTAACTGTCACCCGCCGGATATGGCAGACCCACCATGGAAAACCTTCAAAACTCAAAACATTTCCTTCGCTGACAAATTAAAGCAGACAACTCCCTCTCCCGATTTGATTGACCTCCACCCGCACTTCAACTTCAAAGGAGAGGTTGTTGTTCTCTACCCGGAAGAAGAAATTGATCGACTAGCAATTCCTTTCTCGAAAGCTTTGATCGACAAGTTTACCAGGAGGAGGCCAACAATGGAGTTCATCCGCAAACAATTTCAAACTATCGGCTTCAAAGAGGAATCTCATATTACTGCTATGGATGGCCGACATGTTTGTATAACTTTTGACCTAGACAAAGATTACCATTGTTGTTGGCTCAAGAGAACTTGGTCGCTGGGAGGTAATATAATGAGAGTCCTCAAATAGATGAATCACTTAGATTACGATTAAGAATCCTCTTTGGCACTAGTCTGGCTAATGGTGGAGTACCCTCTGGTACATTTTTTCCACCCTTCTGTCCTTACTCATATTGGTAAAGCTTTAGGAGAACTGTTGTTCACTTATTCTCCCACAAAAAATCAAACCAAACCTTCAACCATTAGGCTTTCTGTGGAAATGGATGTTTGCAAATACAGGCCATCTAAAATTAGACTAGGTTCGATTGGCTTTAATAAATCTTAAAACATCATTTATGAGGACTTCCCTGCATACTGTAAGAAATGTTGTAAACTAGGTCATGTTGAGGATAAATGTAGACAATATATGGTGACTGATGAAGTCTTGAAAGCTCCCAAATTGGATGTCCACATAACAATAATTAGGGAAGCAAACACTTCTGAGCCTACTGCACTGAAATTGAATAATATGGATGCACACACATATGTGTCTGAAGCACAAAAAAATGCCTAAACAACTGCCTAAGGTTAATCTCACAAAACAAAAAGCTCCTGCTTTAAATGAAACTAGGCAAGAGGATAGACTGGTTACTAAAAATCAAGACACTAAATGAAAGAAAGTGGAAAACAGAAAAGGAGGAATTACTAAGATAAATGGACTTTCACCTATTCATATTGAGGATCCTCCACAGGACTGGTCTGCACCTAAAGAGAATAAACTCAAATATTATAAGGATCACTCATTTATGACATGTAGTTCAGAAAAGGTCATTCCACTTCATAGTACAACTCACCCCCAACTCAAGTGGAGAGAAATGAAGAAATTGTCCCAGAATCCCCTTCCCCCACTTCTATTTCAAACATGTTTGACATTTTGCACCAATTGGAGGATTATCAAGAACATGAACCAGAAGTGAACACAAATAAAGGAATAAACACCCTGCAACAACACATGATCCAAAATGAGGAATATTAAAGTCCAGAGAGGATTACCAAGACAGTAGGGATGACTCAAAGGGATACAAAATTCCCCTTCTTCACCAACAAGGAAGCTTATCCCACCAACATTCATTGATGATACCCTTTGTTCAAAACTCAGAGACTCAAAGGATTCCATAAACCTAAACCTCTCTAATTTAATGTGGAATTCAGATAGATCTCCCATTAATAACCAATTTCCTCCTTTACAGGTCGAAACTCTGAAGACAAACTTCACTTTGAAAATCCTCACGCAGCTGCTAAAGATTCAAAAGATGAAAAGGATTCAGGGGCTGAGGATCTGACGAAAGATGCATCATGCAATCAGATGGATTATGAGGAATCTTATCCAAAATTGGCCACTAAACCAAAAAGGAGTACCAGGCTAGCAACTAAACAGAATGTTAAATATGGTAAAATGCATGCTAATATTATGTTCTGGAATGTTAGAGGCCTAGGAACTTTTGGAAAAAAAAACTTAAAAGACTATCTTTCAAATATATAATAGATTTTTTAGCTGTGATTGATCCTAAAGGGAATCTGGATAGTAGGATATCATATCAGATAAGATTATGCTTTAGGAGTTCTCTGAACACAAACCATAAACAGATTTGGATTATTCATTCACAGAGAATATTGGTTAAGTTGATTTCTAAGCATGATTGGTTCATTCGAGTTCAAATTTCTGGATTGGATGATGACAATACTGTTGAAATATTTGTAGTTTATTCACCTCAATCAAATGCGGATAGGAATAAAATGTATAAGGAAATCACTTCCATGGTTAAACATGACTACACTACAATATGGGGAGATTTTAATGCAATTAGGAATCTCAATGAATACTCTGGTTCAGCCTCTCCTGATATTAACACTATCAGAGATTTCAATAACTTCATAAATGATCTAAAGTTTTATGAGGTTAATACTGTGGGAAAAAACTTCATCTAGAGTAATCATAGAGCAGTTAATCCTACTTCTAAAAGACTGGATAGAGTCTTGGCTAATCAAACCTTCAGTGATTATTTCAATAAATCATCTGTTCAGGTACTGAATCGAACCACTTCAGATCACTCCCCTTTGCTCTTACATATTAGTTCAGACCAGACAACATACCCTAGGCCTTTTAGATTTCAGGAGATATGGTTCTTAAGAAATGATTTCACTAAACTAGTAGCGGACAGCTGGAATGAGCCTCTAGAAGCCCAGGGTCAGCTTAGGGTAGTTTTAAAAATACACAGGTTGAGAAATGACATTAAGCAGTGGAATAAAATGGTTTTTTGGAAATTTAAGAGATAACATAAGAACTTCTGAACAAAGGGTTTCTGAACTGGAGGAAGTTTATGATAAATCACATGAAATCACTCATAGAATAGAGTTGAACAAGGCTAGAGCTACACTAACTAGATCAATATTAGAAGAGCACACCTTTCTAAGGCAGAAAACAAAGGAGAATTGGTTAAGGGATGGGGACTGCAATTCGAAATATTTTCATAGAGCTATTTCAGAAAATAAGGCTAGACTATCTATTCTAAAAATTAAGGATACAGCTAATACATGGATACAAGGGAAAGAACAAATAGGAGAAGCTGTTGTAAGTTTCTTTAAGAACCCGTTGAGTGATGAAAACACTAATAAAACTAGACAGAATTAGGAATTGTTTAAGCCTATCACTCTAGAGGAGGTTAAAGCAACAGTTTTCAACTTAAACCCTTTAGCAGCACCTGGTCTTGATGGATTCACTGGTTTTTTCTTTAGGAAATCATGGGATATCATACATAGGGACTTACATCAGGCAGTTTTAAAATTTCAATTAGGAGTTCCAATTCCAAGGGCTATTGGCTGCTCTTTTATAACCTTAATCCCTAAAAACCCAACCCCGATATCTTTCTCAGAATATAGGCCTATTAGTTTGTCTAACTTCACCAATAAACTAATGGCTAAAATACTTGCAGATGGGATTAAACCCCTAATGAACTCAATTATATCGGAAGAGCAATCTGCTTTCATCTCAGATCGTGACATAGCAGATAATATTTTGTTGATGAAGGAAGCAGTGAGATTAATTGACAGGAAAAATGAATCACTGAACTTAATCTTTAAAATTGACATGATGAAGGCTTTTGATAGAGTTTCTTGGGCAGAACTTAACTCTTTAATGTTGAGATTAGGTTTCAATGGTAACATTGTTGAAATTATCACGAATAACCTAAATACTGCATGGTTTTTCGTATTGATAAATGGTATTCCTCAGGCTTTATTCAAACCATCCAGGGGTTTAAAACAGGGTGATCCTTTGTCTCCCTTTCTTTTTAACATATTGACTGAAATGTTGTCATTTAATCTGAAAAAACAATTTCTAACACATAATTTAAAGCATTTTAAAACAACTGGTAACTCATTACCATTAACTCACTTATATTTTGCTGATGATACTACCATTTTCATTTCAGGAACAACCAAGACTATAAAAAACTTGATGAAACTTGTTGACATTTTTCAGAGAGCAACTGATCAAAATGTGAATTTCTCTAAAAGTGAATTTTATTCAGGTAAACTAAGTAAGAAAAAATTAGAGGAAATCATTAGAATAACTGGTATGAAACAATGGACTCTTCCCTTTTCATATCTGGGAGTAAATATCTTTAAGGGAAGAAAGCTTAACCTTCATTTTACCCATTTAATAGATAGAATCAAACATAGATTGGAAAACTGAAAAAATAAATGGTTATCTGCTGGAGGGAGGTTAGTATTAATTAACCATATTCTATGTTCGATTCCTCAACATTCTTGGTCAGTTATAGCACCAACAACAGATACCATAGAAATAATGGAAAGCATTTTTAGTAACTTCTTATGGGGAAGAACTGAAATGAGACTTAAAAGACATTAGATATCTTGGCCAAGAATCTTCTACCCAACCAAGGAAAATGGACTAGGCTTGAGAGACCTTTACACTATAGTGTTATCTTTTTCAGCTAAGATTTGGTGGAAACTCCAGTTGGGAGCTTCCCCTTGGGGTAGATTTATGTGGTCATAACCAGATAACTTTAAAACATCTGAAACTTGAACTAGATATAGAGATGTGGATAGCATCTGTCAGGTGCACTCTCAGGTGATAGTTGGAAATGGAAATGCAAACGTATGGACTGCAAATTGGACAAGAGCAGGATCTTTGATAAATCTATGGTCAGATAATGTACATGTACCTAAACCTTTTTTTATAGATTAAGGACATCAAGGTATGATTTCCTCATCTAAATCTCATTATATCTCAGTATCTACCTCCTCATATTATAGGTGAGATGAACAAGGATCTTACATTAACAGATAACAATGACTTGTTTATATGGAAACTTGAAATCAATGGAAACTTCACTGTTAGGTCAGCCTTTCTGACCCTCAGGAAAAAAAATAATGCCAATCCAATATTAACAAAAGAATGGAATCCTATAATCCCAAACAAAATCTCAACTTTTTTTTTGGAAATTATTGAATAACTCCCTACATTTTTATAATATTGTAATGAGAATGGGGTTCCATTTGCCTTCTAAATGTATTCTATGTCAAAATTTGGACACCTTGAACAATTTTTTAATGAATGCCATGTAGCCCTACAAATCTGGAATAAATGTCACTATGTAATGAGTCTACCATCCAGATATTTCAACTCTATATCTGACAGGCTGCAATTCTACTGGAATTTAACAGTTTCTTCTAAGCTTTGCCTGTCTATTCTAGCTAATTTGCCAATGATTATTATTTGGGAGCTATGTAAGGTTAGAAATCATTTAATTAAGGAGAAGAAGTCCTTCAATGCTGATGTTATATGGGCAAGAGTAAAGGAAATATCCCTAACGCTCTTCTCATTGCATAATCATTTCCAACCCTCTCCTTTTGATATTTTCTTTGTTTACATGTACTGATACCAAGCATGATCAGGAAAACAAGACCAAAAATCATTACAATTTCATGGGAAAAACCCAAGCATGGCATGAAAATCAATTGTGATGCATCTTTTGTAAATGCATCTGCAGGTCTGGGAGTGGTAGAAAGAAATGGCGTTCAAGAGAAGCCATCTTTTGTCAATTTTTCTCATGTGTTCAGAGAAGCCATTCAACCAAAAGATTATTTAGCAAAGATGGCGTTCAAGAAGAATCACTCTACAGACTTTGATGAAATCAGGAGATCAAAGTATTTTCATCAGATACTACGAAGGGATCTTCTTTTTCCTCATTTTAGAAAGATTGTGACTTCTTGTTGATCTGATAGGGAGATCATTTAAGCCTGTAGGTTGTAGAAGTAAGATCTGTCTGGTCATTTTTAATCTCACACAAGGGTGGAGGATTAATTAAATGGAAACAAAGTTCTTGTCTTCTTCTATCACATAAAGGCTTGCTATTGTCTTGCAAAACTTATATTGGTCAAAGTTATTGGCCTTTTGCTAAGCCCGTTAGGGTTTTGATGGTTTTGGAGATCCATTAAATAACCCCACCTCGTTAATATGAGGTTTTAAATAAAAAAAACCCCAATCTTTCTTGTTCAATATTCTTCTAATTTCACTCTGGTTTATATCTTTACTTTGTTTTTTCAAGTATATTTATAGCGGTTTTTGAACAAACTAATTTCTATGTCTCTTCCATGTAATTTTGATCTAAATTTCACTTAATCTTTGACACGCTTTTTCTTTATTTTTAAATAGTACATACGTGTAATTTAATGCCTCTGTTGATCCACTGCATTTCGTTAATTGCTACAAATTTTGTGTTAGCTCTTTGTACGTACTACATGCATGAGTGTAGAGAATAGTCCATTGGTTAGGGTAGTGTGTGGGTCAAGAAAGCCACGTATCAATAAAAATATACTTCCGGGAATAATTAGTTGGGAAATCTCATTGATTAATTTGAAACTTTGATTTGAATTTTATGACCCATTCAATATATTATTTAGTCAAGGAATGGATTACTAGACCATCTGATTATTATAAATATTCAATGCACAAAAAATCAGTTTAATTTAAAGGCGAGTCTTACAAATCGTTGAAACTAGGAATTTTATATTAACGTCAAAAATAAGTTCATTATAAATAATACATAAATAAAAAATAAGAACAATAATAAAGTTAATTAACTTGATTGATTTTATATATTTTAACTTTCAGAAATAGTGAAAAATGTATATAAATTGAAATAATTTGTTGAAAATATTTTAGACTCTTTAAAATATAAATTGAATATTTTTCCTTCATAGTGAATTTATGTCTTTTAATTCTTCACTAGTATGGTAACAATTAATTATTTATAATTTTGTTTTTATCACCGAAAAAATGAATATCCAGATTAAACTAAACTACCATCTCTTTTCAATAAATTTTATATTAAAAAATAAATTTCATTAAAAATTACCAGTGCAGAATTGGAGTGTTAAGGGCGGTTAAAGTGGGTGTAGGATGGCAATTATGACACGCCGTCCCTAACACCGCCGTTTTTCAGCGTACCATAGTGCACGGTGGTGTATAATCACAGTGTTATAAGGAATACCACAGCGTTATTACCGACGTGGCTTCCAGTTTAACTTAAGTCTATAGTTGTAGTTTCGATATTTGAACTTAAGTCTATTTCCTTTTAAAATGTACACATTTCATGTCGATACGATGTTAGTTACGATTTCGGTTCTACTATCTAAAATTTTATATCATTTACCCAATTTACAAATTAGAAGCCTTTTACATCATCGTGGCTTTAAGCACATGTTTGTATCAAAACTAAAATCATTTTCATAGCACCTAGTGCATTTGTAGAAAAATAGGGGTAATAATATGTGCTTGTATTCATGCTCTATGTTACATTATATAGAGGTACAAAGACTTAAACAAAAAAGGAAAACCTAATCTAATTACAATTCCAAATAATATTCATATAATATTGTTTAATCCTCAATACTCCTCCTCAAGTTGGAGCATGGGAATCACAAATGCTCAACTTTCCAAGTAATGAATGAAATGTGAACAAGTCCGCATGTTGATCAGTCATACTGATATGATAAGTAACAAGAACACCAGACTGGACAAGATCACGGACGAAATGGCAATCAACCTCTATATGCTTCGTACGTTCATAGAACACTTGATTTTCCGCAATGTGAATAGCAGATTGACTGTCACAAAATAATCGCATAGGAGCAGAATGCACAACACCTAAGTCCTTAAGCAAACACTTAAGCCAAAAAAACTCACAATAAGTAACAACCATATCACGATACTCCGGTTTAGTCAAAGAATGAGAAATAGTAGGTTGCTTCTTTGTCTTCCAAGAAACCTAAGAATTTCCAATAGTCACAAAGTACCCAGAAAGAGAGCATCGGGTAATGGGACATGCAGCGCAATCAGAATCACAATAAGCAGTTAATTGTAACGAACTACCTAAAGAGAGAAATAAACCTTGACCAAGATGACTCTTCATGTAGTGAAGAACTCAAATCACAGCTTACTAGTGAGGAACACAAGGATACTTCATAAACTAAGAAAGCGTATGAACAGAGTAACTGAACTCAGGATGAGTGATAGTCAGGTAAATGAGGCGACCAACTAGGCGCCGATACTGCTCAGGATCATCATAAAGAGGACCTTCAACTTTCGCAAAATCATTCTGTTGCTCCATAGGGAAATCAGTCAGTTTAGAAGGCGATAAACCTATGTCAGTAAGATATCCAGGACATATTTTCACTGTGAAAGAAACATCCCATCCAGTTTTCTAGCAATCTCTATACCCAAGAAATACTTAAGTGTACCAAGATCCTTCATGTGAAAAAAAGAGCTCAAGTATTTCTTAAATTCATATATGAGCGACGGAGAACTACCAGAAATGACCAAATCTTGCACATAGACAAGTACATGCAAAGAAACTGAGCCATGAGTAAAAGCAAATAGAGAGTAATCTTCCTTACTCTGAACAAAGCCAAATGCTCGTAAAGCCTGAGCCAACTTAGCAAACCAATTGCGAGGATCTTTCCGAATATTATAAAGAGATTTTTTAAGGCAACATACCTGACCAGTTGGCACTGGATATCCCGGTGGAGGGCGCATAAACACCTCTTCATGCAAATCACCGTGTATAAAAGCACTATGCACGTCCATCTGATGAATTTCCCAACCAAGGATGACTACAATTGACAAAAATAGACGAACCAAACTTATTTTCGCAACAGGGGCAAATGTCTCAGTATAGTCAATTCCTTTCTTCTGACGATTTCTAAGAACTACCAGACGAGCTTTGTGACGTTCAATAGTAAAATCATATTTGAACTTGGTACGATACACCCATTTACATCCAATTACAGTCTTGTCCAGAGGTACAGGAGCCAAGGTCCACGTTCGACTGCGCTCAAGAGCATTATTCTCTTCAGTCATAGCATCGCGCTAATGATCATAATTCGATGCCTCAAAATAAGTGATTGGATCTGCACTAGAAGTTACTACACCCAGAAATATAGAATGCGTACTATAAAATTTATTGTGATTACAAAATCAGTCAAAAGATAGAGAACACGTGAGGATTGTGGTAATGCATGTGTGATCCTAGCAGTGGGGGGGTATTAATATTAGCAACAAAGCAAACATAGTCTTCCAAATATTTAGGAGGTCGACGATCTCGAACACTGTGTCGTACATAAGGCAGCTTGGCCCCAGGAGGTGGCGTCGGAGACTGAATAGGCAAGGCAGGTAGCGGAGGAGAAATAGGAAAATGAGACACCACCTCGGACGATAATGGTGACACTGGCATATCTTCAGGCTGCGCAGAAGGCGAGTGATGGTCGGTGACCTGCAACTCAGGAAGTGCGTGCGGTGGGGATGTTGGTGGCGCATGCAGCGCATCTGAGATTAGGTCGATTGGCGACAAAGCAAGCCGATGATCTTGATCAAGGGCCACCGGCCATGGAAGATTCTCCTATGGCGGTGGGCATTCCAGCGGTGATGAAGGGTCTGGCGGCGTGGTAATGTCCGGCGTCGGCGATGGTGGAGTAGAAGATGGCACAACGTACGGAAACTGGTCTTCGTAAAAATTAAATTTTTTTACCATTATCAACACGGACATGACAAATATGGTGCCCAAACTGTATCTTGATTAAAGCACAAAATTCTCTAAATCTGGAGCCTACATCAGGCATAGCCACTAATGAATAAACCCAAACTGCTTGGGAATAATCATCAACTGTAGTTAAAAATTAAAATGCACCAGCAGAAGATGGTGTTCTATAAGGCCCCCCAAACATCACAATGAATCAATTCAAACAAAAAACTAGCACTCAAAGAGCTCCAAGAGAAACTATGTCTAGCCTGTTTCGCTCTATGACACACAGAGCAAGGGATAGAAGTATTATTTATACTAAAATCAAGAGTAGAAACAGAAGGCAACACTGTAGGGGATAGTTGACCAAGACGTCAATGTCATAAAACAGATGTAGAAACTGTAGCAACCATCGAAAAAGGTTGCCGGATATGAGAGTGAACACGCTATCCGGCTGACAAAGCCAATAAACCCCCTCTTGCTGTTCACCCACGCCGATCACTGTCCTCATACTAATTTTTTGTAAAATGCAATAATTTTCAGTAAGCAAGGCTAGACATTCAAGGCAGACAACAATCTAGAGCATGATAATAAATTGCATCATAGTGTAGGTATATAAAACACATGAGTAAGAGTGATATCTCCAAAACGCAAAGAACCATATTGTGTAGCAGATGACAGAGATCCATCAGGAAGTAGAACATTAATAGAATGGGTAGCAGCAGTAATGTCAATCAGAGAACCTTTGTCACCAGTCATGTGATATGAGGCTCCTGAATGGAGAATCCAAGGTAAAATAGGCTTGCCTGACACGTGGTCAGAAAGGTAATTTTAACTGATTAAATAATTTAAGAGCTGTACTCCATTGATCGTCAGACAGAGAAGGGCTGAAATCAGATCAAGTAGGGGAGCAAGAGGTCTCATACACAAATTTTTACAATGAGGGGATGGCGCCAGCGAAAATAGCCATAACACAATTTTTTTGTAGTATTTTATATATTAAAAAAATAAATAGTGGATCAGAATAAAGAACAACCAACATGGCCAAAATAGAAAAAAAAAAAAAAAAGGACCAGGCGCGTGTAATTACGTGCGTGGAGTAAGGTAGGCCTTTCTATCGAGTGTGGAAACACTCACTACCGGAAGGGGAGCGCGTTCTGTCAAACATACGTGACTTCACGCGCTTTTTGGAAGATCGCGCGCGTTGATCTTACGCGCGCTTTGTCTTCTGAAGCCGGTGACCCATCGAATGAGTTTGCCAGAAAGGAGTGCTCGGCTGTTGACGATGATCTGAGTGTGAGCATGGAGCACCTGCGGGTGATGCTAACGACAATCTGAGAGTGGTGATGAAGCTGGAGTAGCGGCGGAAATCAAAGAAATACTAGCGCTAGTGAAGCAACTCGTCGGAGGAGGAACCGAAATCGAATTTAGCACCGGAGAAGATGGGCTCGATGGGCACAGACTAATCGGAGAATAGCAGCAATCGAGAAAAATAGGGGCGGCGAGCTGGTGGTGAACAACTAATCAGTATTTTATATTTTCTTGCTGAAAGGAAAAGCAGATTGACGGCATGTGGAGGTTAGACGCGGATGACGACGGTAGCGATTACGGAAAATTCAGGACAAAAATTAGGGATTGGGTTTCAAGATTTCTTGCTCTGATACCATGTAGAAAATAGAGGTAATAATATCTGTTTATATTCATGCTCTAGGTTACATTATATAGAGGTACAAAGACTTAAACAGAAAAGGAAATCTAATCTGATTACAATTCCAAATAATATTCATATAATATTGCTTATTCCTTAATAGCACTACAACCAAACAAAATGAAGAACAATACCTATAGAAAGCTCTAGTGACAAACATGAGTATTTAGAACAAACAAAATAAAATGGTATAAAAGCATATTGTATTAGGAATTGCAAAAAAATCATCCTCTAACCTATTGTGGAGAATTTTATCATCTTCCCTAAACTTCTAATGGGGCTTGTAACGACCAAGTGGTGTTGCACACTAGGTTTCTGAGCGTACCTAACATATGACCAAAAACAAGGATTTTCTTAAAGTTAGAATTCTAATTCAAAATCACAAGGTCACAATGAGCGTTTTACATTTCCATGAATGAAAATTTACCTCACATTCCATTTCTTTTTATCATAATCTCGTTGTGCCCAATGACAACTTGGTTTGGATCGATGTTGTATTCCATCGTTGTTTTGGGGGGGGGGGTTAAATAGACCTTTAATTCTTGTTGGGAGGTTGCATGGTGGGATCCTCCTTGCATTGACCACAGATTAAAATAACTTCGGTTTCGATGTCAGAGTTGTGTTCAGTATATTGGTGATGTGAAAAACTTACCCAATAAAAACTAACATGTTGTAATTTCAATATCTAAACTAATCCGGAGAGGGTGTAAAAATTTGTGGGGACTTCATTTATCGATATATATTATTTTCAGCCAATTTTTCATTTAATTATTCTTTCAAAAGATGAAATCATATCGGCAAGGATTTGACAGGTGTGTTTGGCAGAGTTGTGTAAGCAAAGCTAGCTTATTTTGAAAGCAGAGGGAGACTAACTTCTGCTTTTCTGCCAAAAATGGATTCTGCTATCAAAATAAGCTTTGTTTTAGCACTTAAGCAAACACTAAAAAATTCTTAACTTATAATAAAAGTATCTTATAAGCTCTACCAAACACAGCCATAAAGTTTCGCCAACTTCTGAGTCCAGTGCTTGTTTTGGGACAGGAGCTGGCAATGTGATTATATTCAGTTATTTTGAAAATGTATTGGGCGATCCAAGTTACGATATGAAAAATATGTTGGAGCCCCAAAAACAAGGTTTCAAAAACATAACGAAATGGAATTGGGACTCTATAAATAACACAAATAGCTCACTTATTCAAATCTTTTGCATATTACCCAAGTTCCACACCAACAGAGGTTTGATACTGCAACGTACTGATTCGTAAAATTATTTCATAACCATACATCTAAAGGTTTTAGAATCACAAAGGCCGTCGTATTAGAACTTATTTCCCAAACTTCAGATTTTGCAAAACCTTTCGAACTGGAATTAATATCGAATGGAATAATTAATTCATTAAAAAGGATTTTCTTAGTGGTTCCGAATCACAAGATTCTTTGGACATGACATTATTCTTCCGATTTCAATTTTGAAAATTTTGTACACTCATTCATATCATCGTCTCTGCATTCAAATTCGTCGATGGAGGTTCTTCAAAAGAAGTTTGTGGAGCGGGACTCCTACTCATTAGGGAAAATATAACCTTCGTTCTCCACATTCTTAGAGAAAGCCTCATCTACCACTCGTTTCACATCCTCTACAGCCATATATATATAGTGGTAGGGTCTCCCAACCATATATATGTTTGGATTCTTGGTACAAATATTCTCCCAATAAATACACCCATATCCGCAGTATTTGAATACATATTAGTGAAGAAATTGTAAAATAATTGCCTTTTCACAAGCTTATTCACGGGAACATTAGGGTATTCGGGATAGGTAGTCCCCTCCCTCCTTGGATTCAAGAGTTCCACCCGCAATACATCATTCATCTTAACCTCTTCTTAACAGATGTTTCACGCATTTTCCAAGTCCAACTCCATCTTCTCACATGCCCCTTCACTTCGCGCCAACTATGACTTCAACAGCGCCCACTGATTGGATAAAACCTTCACCTCCTCCAAATAACCAACAAGGCAATGAATCAAGGATATCATTGTATCTGTACTTAAAAATAAAAAACACACCATGTCAGTAAAATAACGTACAATATGTCAATAAAACACAAACCCTCAGCATACCTTTATCCTTAAGTCAAACAAAGCAGTGGGATTCTTAGCATTACTCACAGCTACGCTCGCCCAACCAGTCTGGGTTGTACCAGTTACATAACCTCGTCTTGACACGAACAACATCGGCCATTTGCTGATCTTGCTAGGACTCGACACTTCTTTCAGCCCCCACACACAGGCTTCTTCCTAGAGTCCCTAGAGCCAGGCCTACTGAGTACAGCTAGATAGCACTATCAAGCTTCCCCTAACAGCAGGTTAGCATACACCTCATCTATCTTCTCCTTCAACTTTGGCCCATAATTCTACTCTTATGGCGCACATGATCAATCTCAGGAATCTCCTCATGACAACCATGGTTCACATCGTCCGTCTCACTGTGATGGTTGACAGCATCCTCCTACAATTATCGAAAATATCAATAACAACAAACACATTACACAAAATCAATACATTAACTAACATAATTCCCTATCAAATCAATAAAAAGGGGGGATAAACTCGCTTTCCCCTAGGCCTCTATATCTTGACATTATGCAAAGATAGCTCGTTCACAATCTTACATACTCTTTTTCTTCATCTTTGCTGATTGTCTTATTGCCTGTCCAAACGATATTGTTGACCCATCAGTACACGTGACAAACATATATTCGTCCCCATACCCCACATTTTTTGGGTAAATTATGAACGATGTGAACTCCATAAATACTAGGGTAAAGAGTGAGCCAAGGTCTGCTGCCCTCACCTTCCGCCGTTGGAAAAACACAGTAAACAAATTCACCTTAAACTCCTTAGAATCCCTATTACACGCTTATATAAAACCATCCATGAGGGTCACGCCTCATGGAGGAAGCTGGACAAGAGCAACACCATCAGCCTCCAACTTGCCCCAAAACTAAATTAGGAATGGGTTTAAAGTATTTTCATTTGATGTTTAACTACTTTTATTTTAATTTATTAGTGTTTTTATTTGAGGTTTAACCATTTGATTTGACGTTTATTTTGGTATTTTTATTTAATATTTAAATATTCTAATCTAATTTTTTTATGTATAACCATTCTAATTTGTTTTGCATTTTTAATGCTTTTATTCAATGTTTAAAAAATTTATTTGATGTTTTAACAGTTTAATTTAGTATTTTTATATTTAAATAATTCAATTTGATATATCTTTTATTATTTTAGTAAGATGTTTTACTATTTTAGTTTGATATTTAAAATTTTTATTTGATGTAAGTATTTTTTTTTTACATGGTGTGTATTATTTTGATTTGAATTTTAAACCCAAACCCAAACTCATATCCATCCCAAATCCAAATAACTCTACCTAAATAATCAATCTGACGTTACCTAATGACTTTATTGTGCCGTTCACCTGAAAATAGCATAGGCAGACATCACAGGAGAACCATGCCAAATCCGATAAATTCAATTCCCAATCCGACGAATTCTAGGAGTGACTCCAATTATGCCGCATCACCATCAAGTGAGGAGCTCGCTGATTATTGTCATGGATTGGCCGGCAACCGATCAGGAAATTTTCAACCACCCATATCTGATTCTCAACATATTCAAACTCGATGCAATGGCGAGGCGATGTGAGGGAGATGTGAAACCAAGGATATGCGTACAACGGCGACTAGGGTTTCTCGGAGAAGAATGGGTTTCTATAATTTTTGCAACTCAGTTCCTATATTTCTCTCAGTTCCTTAAAATTTACCCTGAGAATAAAGATATTGTTTGTTGACCCCGAAATTTAACTTACTTCTGTTTTATGCTTCCATATTATCAATTCAGTCCCTGATCTCACGGTGTTACGGTTTCGCAGGAGACGGACTCTTGTTTGAGTATGTCAAATTAAGTGTTTGGAAAACAAATTTAGCAGTGTAATTGAACTTCCACTAAGATGTTATCGTGATTGCAATAATAATTGTAACAATTCAAAAGTGATACTCCCTCCGTCCCAGTTCAAACTGCACTGAATCTTTTTCAAACTCATCAAGAAACTTGTCTAATCGTTAATATGTTTAACTACGTATAATAGCGGTAAACAAAAAGTTACTTTTGAGAAACTACTTGTTATGACAAATCCAATAATATCACTTACGATAATATTATTGTTTATATATCTATTCAAATATGTGGTCAAAGTTGGACAGTAAATAGTGACATAAAGTGAAGTGTGCAGTTTGACCTGTGACAGAGGGAGTATATAAATGCACCGAGAGTTTAGATGTAGTTTTTTTTATATTAAATATTGGACTCTTTCTCATTAAGATAACAATTGTGTTTCACACAAATTAGAGTGAGACTCTCACGTGCTCTAAAACCATGCTCCACACCAACATGGTGCATTGGAGACTTAAAGGACCATAATAATGCAAACCAAGGGTGGAAGGGGGGTGGTTTTGAACTCTGGTTACACTTGGCCAAACGCATTGCTCTGGCCACTTGGCCACATCAAGTGATTCAGTTTAGATGTAGTAAATTATGATACAAGAAATGTAAAAGCGGTGACACAGTCCTAGCTAGCTAATTAGAATTTTAAAAAAATCTGTACATTGTTTTTTTACATTAATACTTGGTCAACTACAAATATAGACGTATTCAAGGAAGTTTTTTCCTTTTTATCGAGATAAGCGGTCATATTTCTTATTGTTTATTGTTAAGTGGAATGGTGTTTTGCATGTGTTGCATTGCAACATTTTTCATGTAGATACTTAAGGTCCATGCATGTATTATGGGTATGCTGTATGAATGGAAGGTAAACATGTCGTCCGTACATGCATGTTTAGTTTGTCCGAGTCCTGTAATTTTTCCTCGTGAATCACCAAGAAATTTGGGGGTAATTTCTACCGAGATTAAAAATAAAAATTTCTCCGATAATATTTTTTGGGCGTTAATGTCCAGGTTTTGTGCGCGGTATGCAATGGCGCCGGACGCGGTCATCCGATATCTCTTGTCCAGAATTTCATTG
>JAULKM010122263.1:0-20774 GCA_032355605.1 Rubia tinctorum | reverse complement strand
CCATCATAATCTACATATTCTAGAGATGTTCTAGAACCTACTCTAGAATCTTCCAAACTTCTCAAGACTTCTTTGGAATTCTTCTAGATAATGGGCCACTAAGAAGTCATTTGGCCTAATCCAAAATCAAGTTTACTTTTCAACATATGTCTGCATGGATGGAAGACAAACTTAAATTGAATGCTACACTGGGAATTTCTGTTTCAATAGGGGGTCCAAGGATCCGTCACTTGACGTATGCGGACGATTGTATCTTGTGTGAATGATCTGGAAAAGACCATTGATCTGTATCATGTATGCAATATTCTCGAGCCAAAGACTAAATTTCGACAAGTGTGCTATCCAATTCAGCTCTAATACAGACTCTGGGATGCAGCAGTACACCAAATACACTCTCTATATTCATTGCCAAGGGATCAGTGGGAAATACCTAGGCATGAATATAGTTTTTGATTATTCCAAGAGGAATATCTTCCAAAACCTCACACAAATTCTTTTGGAAAAATACTCATCTTGGAAGATCAAACTTCTAAATCTACCAGGGAGGGTAACATTAGCAAAACATGTTCTATCATCATTTGCACTTTACCCTTTAAGTATTTTCATAATCCCGGTGGAAATACTTAAGAAACTTGATAGCATGACATCGACTTTCATTTGGGGAGGAAAGTTAGGCAACAAAACTCTACATTAGAAGTCTGGAGAGTAGTATCAAGCTCTAAAAGGAAAGGGGGTCTTGGTTTCAGATCAACAATTGGCATGAATGTAGCCCTGTTGGCGAAATATGCATAGAAGATCATGTCAGACGATGACAACCTTCTCACTAGGGTCTATAAAGCCAAATACTTGAGGAGAGATAACTTCACCAAGACTCAAGTTAAAGGTGAAGATTCATGGGGATGGAAGTCTATATTATCAGCTAGACACATCATCACAGAAAATATATCATAAAGAGTCGTAGATGGGAAAATAATAGGGATCTCAAATCAGTGGCGAACCTAGGAATTTATATACGGGGTACACCAATTATATATATATATATATATATATATATATATATATACAACAGGAATAAAATATATAAAAACCAAAATAACTTCAAAATTAGTGGGGTGCACTATTTTTTTTTAAAACAATTCAGCTGTAAAAATTTATTTTTTAAAAAAAACTGTTATAGTGTATGTCCGCCCCTGTCTCAAATGAATGGTTCCCAAATGTGGAGAATCCCCTAAATTCCTCTTCAGTCTTGCAATTCACTACAAATCTCAAGGTGGAACATCTGATTGCTGAAAATAGAACTTGGAGATCTCTACTTATAAGGGTGATCTTTCCAGCAAGGGTGGTACCTTACATATTATCTATACACTTAAACAGAGCGTTCTCAGGATAGGGTATACCCCCTATGGAGGACTAATCCAAATGGCAGATACACAGTGAAAAAGGGGTACCACTTGGCGATGGATTCATACACCTCTCATTACCGGACCGATGGACAACAACTTGAAGAGAAAACATGGATCAAGCTATGGAACCTCCACCTCCACAAAAACTACAAATTTTCATTTGGAGGTTACTAACTAAAGCTTTGCCCACACAGAGAAACAGGTTCAAGATAAAGCTAGTCAATAACCCCCTATGCACTAGATGTGGCTCTACAAAGGAGAACAACACGCATTTATTTATACACTGCGACACCTCTAGGCGAATATGGAGAGCCTCCTCGTTTGGTATTGATTTCTCGTAGTTTCAACAGATCAATTTTATAAACTGCTTCAAGAACTGGTTAAACTCAACACCGGATCTCGAAGCAATTCAGCTATTAGTCTGTGATCTGTGGGAGATATGGAAAAATAGGAATTTTGAGGTTATCAAGAATAAATCAATGGATCCGATCCCGAGTTTGAACACTGCGAAGGAGTTATGGCTCTTACACAGAAATATGCAACGAAGCATGAGAGTCTTCCTTCGTCCCATCAAGAACACAACAGCGGAAGAATCTTGTCACACACGCCAGTAGAGAAACAATTGTTTGCAATACATTTCCAAACAGATCATTCTACACGCCCGATCTTTGATGGATCTTTCCATAAGGAAAAATCATCGGGAGCAGCTGCATGGAAAATCATCCAAGCTCATACAAATGAGGCGGTGCATTGTTCTGATTTTTTCGTTGGCACCTCTCCTCTCCAAACAGAAACGCAGACCTTCTAGAAAGCAGTACAAGCTGCGACAAGACATCAGAGGGTCGATCTCTTAGTCCTCACAGATTCACTGATTCCGTCTCAAGCGATGCAAGATTTGGTATCTGCCCCATGGGAGATACAGAACCTACTACTTGAGATTAAAATTTTCATTTCCATTAGTTTTATTAGTTTTCAGATAAGACATATCTCTAGGACAGCCCTAGCAACATAACATGGTCCTTACTTTGAGCAGACAAATTTTTAATTCCATATAATTAATATATATATATATATATATATATATATATTTGGTTTTCAAAATAAAATAAAATAATTATCCATCAAAATTTCAAGAGGAGTTACTCTCTCCATCACATTTCAAGAAGAGTACGTCTCTTGCAAGAAAGTCTTTTCAAAAGTTAAGGAAAGACCAAGGTTTAAATTTTAAATTAGAAGAAATTAAGATAAAATTTTTGGATTGCATTAATCGGGTCATAACTTGTAACTACTGCACGTTGCATAATAATTTTTTAATATTTCAACTAAAATCTGTAACCTTTCTATAGTTCTAATTCAACTCCGTCTTTCCACATGCCTATGGAAAGATGGTTTTTCCAAGACTTTGCCTATTAAGAAAGCTCACGTAGTTGATTTGAAATATGTTTAACCTTTAATTTATTTCATTAAAATTGATTAAAATTACAAAAAATGATATTTAAAAAATACTATAACAAATATAGTAAGGTATTACACAATAATATTTACACTCATACATTAATTTAATTATATAGTTAAAATTAAGAAATTTTGAGTAAATAAATAGTTATATTGCAGGTTGAAATGAGATGAAGTAATTAAGTTGCGTTCTTACTCTACTATCATGCGTCATTTTTTAATTAAAAAAAGAGTAAAGGGATTTTATAACTCTATCTACTTCACATAAATGTCAATATGACCATTTGATAATTGAAAGTGCAAATATAACCCTGGATAGTTTGTGTAACTGCAAATGTACCCATTCTGGCATATTTAGACCGGAATTCGATAAAAATACTATTTCACCCCGCTGATTTTTTAAAAAATAATAAAAAAGATGAAAATTAAATTTGTATCCTCCAAACCCTTTCTTATTATTTTCTCCTTTCTACTTTCTCCGCCACCGTTCCCTTCTTCTTTTCTCCTTTCTCCTCCACCGTTCCTTCTCCGCTCTCCATCTCCTTCTCTTTCTCCTTCTTCTCCACCCTACTTCTCCGATGTGCGTCGCAGGGACTAGAAGATTCTCTAGTGTGCATCACAGGAACTGGAAGGTGGTGGTGGCCTTGAAGACCTTATCGTTGACATGGATACTGCGACGAGGATCTTGAGTGGATTTGGAAAAATAGGGTTTCAATATAGCTCGATCTCGATATCATCATGGAGTTGAATCTCGTCTTGACGCTAGGGTTTTAGTGAAGGGGGTTGGGCATCGAGCGACGAAGGTTGTAGCGCTAGGTCATCCGTGACAAGGGTTGGGCATCGAGCGAATGGACTGGTGTCTACTGGTAGGGTAAGGTTTCACTATGGTGGTGGGGATGAAGGGTAGTGGTGGTAGGGTTGGAAGGGTGGTAGTGGTGCAGGGATGAAAGCTTGTGGTGGTGGGCCAGAGATGGCTGGAGGGGTGTGGGGGTTGTGGAGATTGGAGGCACGCAGTGGTGGTGGTTGGATGGATGTGGTGGTGGTGGCCTAGCGGGGGAGGTGGTGGTACGAGGGAAAAATTGTCCTAATACTTACAAGTTTTAGGTTAAAGGGAATTTTAGTCATTTTATCTACGATCAACGTTGGTCAAAGTTGGAAATAGTATCTCAAGGTTATATTGGAACTTATATCAACTAGTTAGTGTTGTCTTTGTACTAAAACTTATCTGAAGTTATATTGGTATTTACTCAAGTAGGTGGGATTATTTTTGTAAATATCCCATAAAAAATTACTAATCGACTCCTTTTAAAGGTTGTTGTTTTGTAGGAATGTTTTTCTTCTTAATGAAGTTGTATAACTGCTATCTTTTTCTTCATGATGATGTTTGAATGAGATAACTTTTGTAAAAGGTTTGTATTTAAATTATTCCCCACCAAATTAGAACAGATGACATGTTTGAAAAATGTATGAGTTATAAATATGGTACTAATTCTCAAAAAGAAATCTGGTGACCAAGTAGCTCTAAAAAAATTCTCTCATTAAGAAAAATTCCCTTGTTCAAATAAACCTAAAAAATAACCCAAGGGAAGTTTCCACCGCCACCAATTAGATCAAACAACTCTAAAAAGTTCTATTACTAAGAAAAAATTCCCTTCAACCAAACATAAACCCTAAGATTGGGGAGGATGCCGCCGCCACCGGCTGACTGACAGCCTCCCCACTCTTCCCTTTCTTGTTTTTTATTTTCTTTATATTAGTCTGTAGAGCGATGAAGGATGACCCAAAACCACCATCTCAGAGTCTACTAGTACCAAAATCTCCGGCGAGCATCTTCACCAACAACGAACGAGCAGCATCCGATGGTAGACGCTCAAATTCAACAATCGGCTCTCCGGAGAGTTCGTTGGTGGTCTAGCAAGGTCAACGCAGTGGTGATGGTTGGCTTGAGGTGACGGTGGTGGCCTGGCGAGGGAGATGATGGTATGAGGGAAAAATTGCCCTAACACTTATAAGTTTTAGGTTAAAGGGAATTTTAGTCATTTTATCTACGATCAACGACGGTCAACGCTGGAAATAGTGTCTCAGGGTTATATTGGCACTTATATCAACTAGTTAGTGTTGTCTTTGCAATAAAAATTATCTGAGGTTATATTGGTATTTACTCATGTAAGTGGGGTTATATTGGTAAATATCCCGTAAAAATGACTAATCGACTCCTTTTAAAGGATGTTGTTTTGTAGGAATGTTTTTCTTCTTAACGAAGTTGTATGACTATTCTGTTTTTCTTCATGATGCTGTTTGAATTAGATAAATTTTGTAAAATGTTTGGATTTAAATTATTCCACACCAAATTAGAACAGAGGACATGTTTGCGAAATGTATGAGTTATAAATTAGGTACTAATTCTTTTTTAAAAATATATGTTTACCAAGGTACTCTAAAAAATTCTCTCATTAAGAATAATCCATCTCTTCAACCAAACCTATAAACTAACCAAAGGGAAGTTTCCACCTCCGCCAATTGGATCAAGAAGCTCAAAAAAGTTCTATTACTGAGAAAAAATCTCTTCAACCAAACCTAAACCCTAAGATTGGGGAGGAAGCCGCTGCCGCCACCGGTCGATTAACAGCCTCCCCACTCTTCCCTTTCTTGTTTTTTATTTTCCTTATATTAGTTCGTAGAGCGATGGCGGATGACCCAAAACCACCATCGATGTCTCTACTACTACCAAAATCTCCGCCGATCATCTCCCCCAGCAACGAACGAGCAACATCTGATGGTAGACGCTCAAATTCAGTGAGTGGGAGTCGGTCGATGGCCATACCACCATCTAAAGCTTAAGTTTAGCAATGAAACGACATACTACTAGATCTTGTCGTCTCCGACACGGATCATCGGACTCAAAACTGAGAGCCAGATCAAGGGCTGCTCGAAGCAGCAAAGACATGAAATCCGGCATCCAGAGCATTTCCTGCGTGGTAACGAATATTCTGAAAAATCTACCCTCGTCCTGGAGAAGCCACCCACATTTCTAGCAAGGTCACATGTGGCCCTATGAAGAAATCTGCGCTCCGGACAATTCGCTGGTGGTCCAGCAAGGTCAACATAGTGGTGGTGGTTGGCTGGAGGCGGTGGTGGTGGTGGCCTGGCTGGGGAGGTGGTGGTATGAGGTAAATATTGTCCTAACAATTCTAAGTTTTAGGTTAAAGGGACTTTTAGTCAATTTATCAATGATCAACGTCGGTCAATGCTGGAAATGGTGTCTCGGGGTTATATAGGCACTTATATTAACTAGTTAGCGTTGTCTTTGTACTAAAAATTATCTGAGGGTTATATTGGTATTTACTCAAGTAGGTGGGGTTATATTGGTTGATATCCCATAAAAAAGACTAATCAACTCCTTTTAAAGGATGTTGTTTTGTAGGAATTTTTTTCTTCTTAATAAAGTTGTATGACTGTTCTATTTTTCTTCATGATGCTATTTGAATTAGATAACTTTTGTAAAAGGTTTGGATTTAAATTATTCCCCACAAAATTAGAACAGAGGACATGTTTGCAAAATGTATGAGTTATAAATCTGGTACTAATTCTCAAAATAAAAAAAACTCTGGTGACCAAGCAGCTCTAAAAAATTCTCTCATTAAGAAAAACGTCTCTCTTCAACCAAAACTAAAAACTAACCTAAGGGAAGTTACCACCACTTCTAATTGGATCAAACAGTTCTAAAAAGTTCTATTACTAAGATAAAACTCTCTCCAACCAAACCTAAACCCTAAGATTGGGGAGGATGCCACCACCGCCGCCGCCACCAGCCGACTGACAGCCTCCCACTCTTCCCTTTCTTGTTTTTTATTTTCCTTAGAGCGATGACAGATGAACCAAAACCACCATCTATGTCGATACTAGTACCAAAATATCCGGCGAGCATTTCTCACTAGCAAAGAACGAGCAGCATCCGATGGTAGACGCTCAAATTCAACAATTGGGAGTCGGTCGATGGACATACCACCATTTAAAGTTTAAGTTTGCCGATGAAACGACATACTACTAGATCTGTTCGTCTCCGACGCGGATCGCCGGACTCGGAGCTGAGAGCCAGATTGAGGGCGACTTGAAGCAGCAAAGGCATGAAAGCCGACATCCAGAGCAATTCTTGCACGGTAACGAAGATTCTGGGAAAAGCCACCCTCGTCCTAGAGAAGACACCCGCATTTCTAGCAGGGTCACATATAGCGCCCTATGAAGCAATCGACACTTCAGAGAGTTTGCTGGTGATCAAGAAAGTTTAACGCAGTGGTGGTGGTCGGCTGGAGGTGGCGGTGGTGGCTTGGCGGAGGAGGATCTGGTATGAGGAAAAAATTGTCCTAACACTTATAGGTTTTAGGTTAAAGGGAATTTTAGTCTTTTTATCTACGATCAACGTCGGTCAACGCTGGAAATAGTGTCTCAGGGTTATATTGACACTTATATCAACTAGTTAGTGTTGTCTTTTCACTAAAAATTATCTGAGTGTTATATTGATATTTACTCAAGTAGGTGGGGTTATATTGGTAAATATCCCATAAAAAATTACTAATCGACTCCTTTTTAAGGATGTTGTTTTAAGGATGTTGTTTTATAGGAATGTTTTTCTTTTTAAGGATGTCCTTTTTGCCATGAATATAATTTTTAGGGACTAGTTAATCAAACTTGGGGTTTATTTATATTCATGATTATATTTTTGGGTTCTTGATATTTAGATTCTCCTATCTTAATTCCCATGAATATTCGTGTTTGATTTGTGATTTACCTTCTTTGAAGTTTTATGCTATGGCATTAATATGATGCATCCAAACATGTCTGCTAGCAAGACACCAATGAGATGAGTGCATTCATGTTACCTACATGAAATATCTTTGCATATGTTAAAACATAGTTCTAATTGGATAGTCGTGGCAGATGAATCGCATGTTGGGCGGTTGATTCGATAAATCCCAGCGAGGGGAAACCTTTGGCTTACCCCGATAGATTGAGCATGATTGTTTGTAGCAACTAGGGTTGTGCCGGCTTGGAGAAATCGCAAAGTCGTGCCAGCTTTAGAGTCATCACAATATATCAATTCTCTTTTCCTCTCTAGGCGTAGGGATTGAGATCCAAAGTGTAGAGTTCAGGATGTAATACCCTTACATTCATATCTAATGGTTGCGACCTACACGAGGCATTGCCCTTTTAGGTAGGCTTTGTTCCTCCAAGCAGGGGTGCGTTAGCATTGAAAGTCAGGGATGAGGATGGTCTGCGGAGTCACTAGATTTGAGAGCATCCCTAATTGCGGAGACCGTGAGATAAGCATATATTGGTGGTAGTACCCTGCATGATAGACGATGGAAATATCCGTCTATCTCCACACTATATGACATAAGCATAAGATAGGTTTATATTCTTATATATGAATGAATCGAGAATAAGAGTCATTTATCGATCATGCTACGTAAATACCTCAAAGTGCTAGTTAATATAGTTTATTACCATTTTTGCGTGTTCATAGTTGATAGCTGAAATCCCCCCCAATGGTTATTTTCACAACACTCGTTGTTCCTAACACGTGGTCGGATTGAAGACTCAACCACAGTTTTGCGTAGCTAGTTTATAGATTCATAACATCTCTGTGGATGACTCTTGTACTTGCCACTATCTATCGTTATTGGTAGCATAGTAGTAGGAACGGGAGCAACTTTATAAATTTTATCTTTAACCCTTAAAACATAGACAACCTCCTCTCGTATGTTTAACGACGCACCAGGAGGGGGCGGGTCACAGATAAAAAAAAACCCAACAAGAATGACAAGGTTTTATGAAAGTATGGATGCAAATTGTTTTAAAAAATTCAACTACAGTATCTTAAGGTTTAAGAATGAAGGGAGGCTTATTTCATCCGTTGTATTTAATCCATTCTATTTATGTTTTCGTTACGGTTAACATGAATTTGTTCGAAAATTATTCCATCATTATCAGTAGACTAATCAGAATAAAATATTTTTCTTCCTTCTTTATCGAATTCTTTGTTATATCTCAACTCTCCGCTCAAAAATTAAATGTGAATATGTATTAAACTTATATTTTTATCTTTTACATCTCCAAATTAGATCACGTGGGAGTATAGTTTTAATGTATCAAATTTTGAATGGAGATTCGATGTCATGTAAATACAATTGTTTTGACAATGGATCATTGTATAATTTTATTCTAGCTAATTGAATCAAACCACTTGTATAACGTGTCAATTATTTTTCTTAATATTTAGCAACTAATATTATTAAAACTCAAATACTATTAAGATTATTAGAATAATACTTAAAATTAATCTATTAAAATTATATTAGAGAAATTTAGAGTAATAATGAGGTCGAATTGAATTGGACCCTCTGAATCTCACTTTGACATAGTCGCTTGAATTTTCATTCACGTCACTACTGACATCAATTTGACCCTATGAAAAAATAAACAAACTTTGACTGTTTCACTCTAATAAACATGAAGGTGCTCTAAGGTGAATTGTTAGTCAAATTCGTTTATATTTATCTATTTTAACTGTATCGTTCAATCTTTTTTTCATATCCACTATTTGAATTACTCTACTCCCTCCGTCCCAGAGAAATTGACACATTTTGACTTTTGAAAATCAACTGAATCAATTTTCAACTATTAATATCTTTATTTATGTGTTTAAAAAATTCAGAAAAAATAACTATTTAAAAATACATGTATGATGAATCTAATAACATATAACATGATTTTGTCTTACATATATAATAATAGAATTTAATGGTTGAATTTAGCTTAGTTTGACTTTCCAAAATAAAAACGTGCCAATTTGTATGGGACGGAGGGAGTATATTGGATTCAATTTTTTTATTGTAACATGATAGTTTCCACTTTGCATAATGAGTGAGTTTTAGTTGACTATTCTTAGTACAGTTTCATTTAGTTTGATTTGATCCTGTTCAGTTTGGTCAAACATTTTTCATTTTAATTGTGTTTGGTTCAATTAAATTTTGTCTAGTTCAGTTGGGTTTAATTTCAGCACATTTCAGCACCAATAAACTAAATTCAGCATTAATAAATTAAATTCAGCACCAATAAATTAAATTCATCATTAATAAACTAAATTCAACACAAATAAACTAAATTCATCACAAATAAACTAAATTCAACACTAATAAATTAAAATAAGTACCAAATAAGCTCAACTAGATGGGGGTTAAGGATAAATTTGTAGATTTAATGGAAATAACTGGATAAACTAAATAATTACGTATAGAAAATTTATACAAACAGAAGATGATATATGAAATATAGTAAAAATGGAAAATAGTTTATAGCGGAAATAAATATTATCAATCCCTCCATTCCATAATAAATGACATACTTCATTTGTTTCACTATGTTTAACACACTTAATATTTTCTTACAATATATTTTTAAAGATTGTCACTTTTCCTTTTATAGCAAAAATTATTATTTATTCTCAAACGCTCATTAAATTTTTTACTCTCTTAACTCATTTCTCTCTGCACATTTTCAAATATAAAAATTTTACGTAAAGTTATGGTGTCAAATATAATGAAATGGAGGAATTATTTCTTTTTCCCAAGTTAAATTTGTAAAATTTAATTCTAAATATAAAATTAGTATATATAATAAAAATATCATTTAAAATATTATTAGATGAGTTCGTCTCGTGAAAGACGGTATTTCCATAAGTTATAAAAAGACCAAAGTTTAAACTGTAAATTTGAAGAAAATTAAAATAAAATTTCCGGGTTGTATTAATCGGGTCATAAACCTATCACTCCTAAAAATTGCATAATAAAATTTTAATATTACAATTAAAACCTTTTACCTTTTCATAATTCCAAATCAACCCCGTCTTTCCATATGCCTATGGAAAGACGGTCTTTCCCAAGACTTTGCCTTATTAGATTTATTTTAATATATATTTTAAATATTAATTTACTATAAAAAATTGTTACATATAATTAAAAATGTTAACTGTTAAACATTAAAATTTGTGAAAAAATAATTTTGTTTAATTAAGAGTATGGGAGTAGTTTGGTTTTACGTCACTGTAAGATGGATGTGAGGCAATACGCACGTATCACGTTCACGTGATTTCATGGCAGCATTATTGAAGTTGATTTTTTTTTATAGAAAAGGAAGTTGAAATCCAGTAAGACCAACCTGTCAATATTTATTTGTAAACACTTATTCACTTATCTGGAAGGCTGGAACATGTCCTAAATTCTAAAGGCGTAAATTTGAATTATTCTGTAAGATTCGTGTCAGGTTGAAACAATTTGGATTAGAACAGATGGGATTGAAATATGTTAATTTTATTTATCGGCATGTATCGGATCATGGTGAATTACTGCCGTGTTGGGTTGAAACGTGCTAATTTTTCTCATCAAATTGGATCGTATTGGATCTGGTTATTATCGAGTTGATCGTGTAATTTTTATACTCGAGTTAGGTCTGCATCGGAATATTTTCTGGTTGGATTGGATCTAGTTATTTTCAGATCTAGGTATTGTCTTGTTATTTTTTGTACTCGAATTTTGTTCGGGTGAAAACATGTCAGTAATATTTTTTAGAGAATAGTGCAAAAATAATCATATTAAATTTTGAAAGTGCAAAAATAAGCCTGTAAAATCAGAAAGTGCAAATCTAACCCTATGTTTTGGAGAAATGTGAAGATGTATCCAAATTGTATTATTCTGGTGTTGACTAAAGGAATTCAGGCATTGATCTGACAGAAAAAGACAAAAATACCCCTAGGTTTTAAAACAAAAAAATTAATGACCGTTATACCCCTAGGTTTTACCTCCAGCAAATGTCGGTCAACAGTGGTCAATGCCGGTCTACGGTGGTCATCATTGGTCAACGGAGGACCGTCGCTGCCTGCTGCTGATGGTGGCCGGGTTAGATAAGTAATTTTATTAGTAAGATAGGGTTAGATCAACACTTTAGTAACAAATCCAAAGTTAAATTAGCACTTCTCTAAAAAATAGGGTCAGATTAGCATTATCATAAAAAACATCTTCTTGAGAAAAGTTCACTCCTTATAAATATGCATTCATTACAACTTCATAATTTATTTATTTTTGAAAAATAAGGTAGAATTTAATTCATCATTGGTAAAGTACAACTTCATAATCTAATGTATGATAAATATATTTATAATTTGCATGTTAATTTTTAAATTTTCAATACTCTTTCTATCCCAGATAAATTGACACATTTTGACTTTTGGAAGTCAACTGAATCAATTTTCAAATACTTTAAAATCTTTATTCGTGTGTAAACTATGAAAAAATTATAATATAAAATATATGTAATCATGAATCCAACAACATTTGACGTGATAATAGTCTCGCATATATATAATAATAGAATTTAATGATCGAATTTGACTTTGTTTTACTTTCGAAAGTCAAAATATGCCAATTTATCTAGGACAAAGGGAGTATACAAATTCGGTCTTCATATTGAAAAGTTGATTTCGTCCCTAGTAGTATTCCAGTAGCAATATGTGTCGATTTCTAATTACGAAGTTATCGAATATGGAAATTATTTACCAAAATTTCTGAATTTATTTAGGAAAGTATTTAAGAAAGTTTCTTATTTTCCTAAAGAATGCATACAAATTATAATTATATTTTTGATACATTAGATTATGAAATTGTAGTGAAGGCATATTTATAAGGAATGGACTCTCCTAAAAAGATGATTTTTTATGATAGTATTGATCTGACTCAATAATTTTCATATAAGTGCTGATTTAACCCTGTATTTTTTTATTAAAATTTTGATCTAACCCCGTCTTATTAATAAAATTACTAATCTAAATCGATAACCATCAGCCGACGGCGGTCCGATGAAGGTGACCATCGTTGACCACCATTGACCGGCGTTGACCGACATAAGGGTTCGAATACTTTTTGGGAAGGGTAATATCGTATTTTTATTTTTTTATTTTTTTTTCAAAAGGTTATAATGGTCATTTTAAAGAATTTCAGCCACAGTTTGGTTTTCAAGGTTAGATTGGCAATTTTGACAAAAATATAGGGTTAAATTTGCACTTTCAGATTTCACAAGGTCATTCCTACACTTTCGATCAAAACATATAGTTAAAAATTGTACTTTTTAAAAAAAATTATGTATTATCTTAGGTTCAAGTATATTTTGGTTTGATCCATTTTGGATCAGATTATGAAGTTACTCAATTTGGGTAGGTTTAGTTTACGTTTTCAATAATATTAATGTTACAATTTCATTATTATCGGATTTTGTTTTGTTGTAACTTGTAGCTTTCAATTATAATTTATTGATTATTATTTTTTATATTCATTCGCAAATAGATTTTTGAAATCAATATTTTGTCGACTTTCTATAATAACTAATTCTAAATCATATTTTAATCATACATCTCTCTTTCTTTCACTATCATTCATTAGATTTATAAACCTAACCGTATTTGTGCATTTTAAACTAAATCTTGTGTACTCATATTTCATATGACTTTACATAATCATATATGTAGACTTTTATTAAATAAGATTTCTACTTAATTCTTATAAGTATATCTAAAGAGTTTATTAGTTCGACTCATAACCAAGTTGGTTTGATTTCATATTAAATGTTACTTGACTTTTTATAATTACATCGATTTTGGGTTGATTACATGACGGTTATGTAGTTGATATATCGGTTTGAATTGGGTTTAGGTTGACTCAGGTTCGAGTTGTTTATGGGTTCATCTTGATCTCGTGTTTGGGTCCAGATTGTTGTCGGGTCCTAATTATCGGGTCATTTAATGTTTTGAGTTGAGTTTGGTTGTGTTGCATTTGGGTTTGGGTCGATATTTCTCGGGTCAGAATCGAGTTTCGATGAGTTCAACCGTGTCAGGTTTGGGTTGGTATCTCCAATACTACAAACTAAGACTAATGTAACACTTTCATTGCAACACTTATTAAAAATGTTACAATAGCTTATAAAGTGTTACTTAAAATTTTGAAAAGGGTTACATAAATATTGAAAGGTGTTACCTAAAATTTAAAAAGTGTTACGTTAGATCTAATGTAACATCATCTAAGGTAATACTTGCAAAAGTGTTGCAATAGGTTCAACTTAGTATTATTAGTTCCTAAAGTAACACTTTGCAAGTATTATCCCAGGTGATGTTACATTACATCTAACGTAACACTTTTAAAATTGTAGATAACACTTTTCAATATTTATGTAATACTTTTCAAAGGTTTAAGTAACATTTTATAAGTTATTGTAACATTTTTAATAAGTGTGGTAAGGAACGTGTTACGATAACTCTAATTTTAGGAGTGCTCCCGGGTTAGAATAGAGTTTCAGTTTGATATCTCCCAGGTTAGAATCGGGGTTTGGAATGAATTCGACCGTGTCGGTCCAAGTCAGGTTCTTGGTTTGATTTAGAGATTGACAGCTCTACTAGACTCGTAACGGGTTGGAGATCTTGCAGACTCGCAATTATATAAAATGTAAATTGTAAAAATATTTTAAAATAAAATAAGTATAATTTAATCTCAAAAATTTAAAAATGAGAATATTAATGATTGATCTATCTATTAGACAGTTTGACTGGAGAGAAAATCTCATATAATAATATTGTATCAAAAGGTTTATATTTACATTAAATAACATTAGATTTAATAAGATACTATCTACCTCCTCCGTTGTACTACACTCTACTCCTTCCATCCCACGATTATTGACATGTTTACTTTTTCCAAATTAAACTTGGTAAATTTTGACGCTAAATATAAATTAATATATTTTTAATAAAAGTATCATATGAGATATTGTTAGATTCATGTTAACATCTATTTTCTTTTTTCCTTTTTTTTGAAAAAATTAATCTAACTAGCCTAGAAATAACTACCATATTGCAAGGACATATAATAAACGCCCAACGGAGATTATAATGAGTGGAATCAACATCCAATCTAACTAGCCTCTAGAAATAAGTACCATATTGCAAGGATATCTAAATTACAAATCAACCAGACTGATCGTCTGTACTATTACAAATCAGGGATCCAATAAAAAACTGTAACATCGCCCTCGAGGATATTTACTTGCTTTCTGCGAAAAACATGATCACTTGGTAAAGAGAAGCGTATCACAGATCAATATCATTGCGCCAAACATGGGTCTTCTACAACTGTAACACCAGTTGATCCAACCACGATCTATGTTGTCCAGACTGTAAACACCTTGAAAAACATAGATCTGACGAACCCAGATTTATGACAACCCAAAAATAAAACCACAAACGAAATTGCGAGCACACGATCTGTACAAGCAGATCGAGAACATTACATCAACATGAGCAATTAAATCGAGTTATCATCGTGAATACAACGATCTAATCGATTAGGTCGAACAAAAAAAATAAATCCGTGGAGACAAATCTCACACTTATTCAATACAAAAACATGAATTAAAATAAAATGTTAACATTTATTTTCTAAGTATTAATTTTTTATACGAAATTAATATATGTAGATAGAGATACTGACATTCATACATGATCATTGAAGACCCTTGAAAAAGTAAACATGCTAATCCTTATGGGAGAGAGGGAGTATTATTCTAGCATTAGAGCACGTTAGGATTTAAAAGTGAGTTAATTTTTGGGAAAAGTTCAATTTTACCATAAAAGGATTAAAATTTTGCAAGTTATAGCAATTACAATCGGGGTCAAATTCGGGTTATAAATCATTTGGGTAAACTCACACACCTATTTAAGTTTTTGTTAGAAATATTATATACTCCGTATTTGGTTAAAAACTCAAATATTTCACTTTCACTTACTGCAAAATATAACTAATAACACTACAACAAAAATTACCTTTACACATCAATAATTGTTAAAATAAGATATTTATAACAACATTTGATCTATCCCGAGTTGATTCTAAATGTGGTTAACAGAGATGCTGGGATAGGTAAAAGTGTAGTTATAGATAATTATACATTAAAAATTGAATAATTAATTATAATGTCTAATTATGTATTATTTACCGACACTTAGATGTGTATGGATATATATTTTAAACTCATATATTGGATTTGTATGTATATATATTAACATGATGGTTGGTGTTATGGTTTCAAATAGTCAACAATAATCGCCAGTAAGAGTCAACCAATCATATAAATTAAACTTACAGGAACCGCAAATCTAATCAACCAATAATTAATCATAAAATTTATTAAAAATACAAACTAAATATAAATTGTCAAATCTATAAACAATAAAATTTTGAATTATCTAAATACGAAAATTCTTAAACAATAAATGACAGTAAACTAATTCTAACTAAAAAGAATAATAAAATGAAGAATAATATCTTTAAAATGTTGTGATATGGTAACCCTTCTTAAATGCGTTGAGGTTGAGCGACCTATGCATAAAAATATAAAAATTGATATTTATAATTTGAAATTGTATAAATATCTAATACAAATTCAACCAACTTATATATTTAACAATAATACAACTTCATATGAGATTTTTCATTGTGAACTAGGAATTAAATTCACACTCTCAATCCAAACAACACTTTAAAATGATCAAAATTATACATGTAAAATAGTTTAAAATATTAAACTAATTAAATTAGATTTATGAATTATAAACAAAATAAAACATTATATATATAAAGTATTACCTAAAAATGTTCTTAGGATACCATCTGGTTTTCTACCATTGCCTATTATTCTTTTTGTATCATAATAGTTTCTTGGTATGTTGTTCTTCGTTCCCTTTTATTGGGTTTTATTCTTCACTCTGACCTATCACTCTACCATAAAATAATAGTTGGAGTAGTAAAGTCCAAACACGACTCCCGTACTACTCCAAACACAATTCACATATACAATTAATTCCTATCAATTCACATACATTCATTTGATAAAATAATTTAAAAATAATAGTATTAAGAATGAATATATGAATAGAACTTACCATGAGCAGATGGAGAGTATTGAAATGATTGGAAAAAAATTAATACGTTAAATGTTTAATAAGGTGAAGGAGAGTCGGGTAATATCATGTACCACTACGTGTAAGTTCTGACCAGTAACGAGGAAGAAAGGAATATATAAATAGAACTTACCATGACGGAGAGTGTTGAAATGATTGAATAATTTTCAATACATTAAATGTTTAAGAAGGTGATGGAGAGTTGGTATCATGCATCACTACGTGTGTTGTGACCAGTAATGAGATTAAGTGAGTGAAGAAAGAAAGTGGGCGAGGGAGCCATAATTTACCGTCCAAATTTATTTCCGCCTAAATTGATCCAAAGTTGAGACCATATTATTTCAAAACTCTCTATTCGTATCTTATATTTGTGTATATTTTTATATTTTACACCACTTTCATTTTGTTTAGACCGTGTATTTAAAAAACAAAATTTTGTGTAATTTATATATAAAAAGAACAATTATTAGGAACAGAGCTATTTAATTATTTAAATTCACAAATAGAATTTTTTGTATATAATATTTGTTGTTAGTGTAGTAATTAAAATCTTCAAATTTATAATTATTACAATAATTAATTACATGTTTTAATATTTTTCAGCAATTTATGACAAAAATATATTGTAGTGCTAATGTGCCAATAATTAATCACATATTTTAAATATTTTTCAGCAATTCATAGGAAAATTATATTGTAATATTAATGTGCCAATTGCCATACATATTGTAATGATAAAACTTAATCATGCTAGAACATAATATCACTAATGTTGATTTTGACTTACTATAACTACATCAATGTCATTTATTTTTTAATATAAATTTAAAACTATAATATGTGTTATATTTCATTTAACAATGAATTAATAACTCATCTATCCCTACATTAATTTGGACATAAATTATGCAATGTTGAGATAAAATGATATTACAACACTATATATAAAATGTTGGTATACATAACTATACTAACACAAATTTTATTAATAGTGTCATGCTATCTTACCTGGTGTCGTTATTGTATTCTATAACAACATTAATAAAAATAATCATAAAATATATGTTGGGATAGGGCCATTTTGTTGTAAGATAACTTCATATGATTCAAATTAAACCCTGTCATTTCATATATCTATGGAAAGACGATTTTTCTCAACATTTTATCTTGAGAAAAAATATAGAAAAATGAAAAGTAAAGATAAAACAAAATAATTAAATGAGAATTATTTTTTAGAAAAAAAATTGATAAAACTATGTAAGATTAAAATAGTTAAATGTGTATGAAAGTAGAAGAAAATAATAGAAGTTCTACCTACACACTCATTAAATTTGTTAATTTAAATAAATGGGGAAATCTAGGGAAAGATGACAAGTCCATAAATATATGGATTGATCACTTTATCTTTAAATTAATATTATATTTTATAAGTTAAAATATGTAATAAGGTGTGTTTGAATGTTAAAACATAAGAAATATTAAATAAAAATACAATAAAAAATATTTAATTTATAAAATGGCAAAATTTTGGGAAAGATGGTCTTTCCATAGGTTTATGGAAAGACGGAGTTTAATTATAATAATAAAAGGAAAAATGTCTTTGTTGTAATATTAAAGTTTTATAATGCAACGTGTACTATTATAAATTTTATAACCCGGTTCATACAACCCGAAAATTTTATCTTCATTTTTTCTAATTTACACTCTAAACATTGGTCTTTCCATAACTTATGGAAAGACCGTCTTTCAAGAGACGGACTCTTATAACATTTAGTGTTTAATAAAAAAATATATTAAGTAAATGAAATTATATGGTGAAGTGTCTATAATTTAGATGCCACTTATCAAAAAATCTTCTCCCTAGAATCATGTTTGCAAAATTATTTTTTACATATCCGAAACATATACTACCTACGATCTGGAAAACGTTTTCTATTGTTTGGTCAACTTTCTCAAATCACGTTTGATCAACGATAACTATAATTATATATAAAAATTGTGTATAAAAATTGATATTTGGAAAATACATTTTGCATATATCTCACATGATTATATTGTTAACTATATACTAGTTAAAATTAATGATCAAACATGTTTTGATAAAGTTGACAAAAAAACAGAAAGATTTCTTTGGGACAGAAGTATCTTTTAACTATAAATAATTTTGAAAGTTAATTGCTGCAACGTGTAAAAGTTGATACATATAACTAGAGTTGTTAATCTCTGATCCAAATTGAGAAATTGACCCGAACCGATGTGAACAAAATTTATTCGGAATTTGATTATGACACAAGAGATACCAATCTAAATCTGATACGATCGAACTCAACACAAAAATTGATACAACCCTGAGAAATACTAACCCAAAAACGGATCCAATACCACTAAATACAACCTTAAACTCAAAATGATCTGCTAATTTGGACCCGAATGCGAACTCGAAATCAACTCGATGCATAAAATCCGAACTCGATTCAATTCGATAAATCATCTATATAACCGTACATGTAACCCAAAACCAATATAAATATAAAAGTTAGCTAGCATTTAATACGAAGCCAAGTAAATCTTGGTTTGATTCACACTAATACATTTTTATACATACTTATGAGAATAAATTAATTAGATTTTTCATGTATTAAAATTATACAAATATGGTCATGTAGAGTCAACTCATAATAAATATGAATACGCAAGATTAAGTTAAAAATGTACAAGTATGGTTAAGTTTATATATTCTAATGAATAATAGTCAGATAAAGAGAGATGTCTAATAAGAATTATTATTTTGAATTTGTAATTTGTAATTATAGAAAAACAACTAAATATTGATTTTAAAATTCATTTTGCAAAGGAATTAATATAAAATAATAACTAAAAGTTACAATTTACAATGAAAAAAAAAACCTCATAATAATACAATTGTAACAATAATAGTATTGAAACATAACTTAGACCAATACAGAGTATGAATTTAATCGAATAACATAATAACCCGATCCAAAATGACCAACCCAAAATATAATTGAATCCAATACGAAACATATTAAAAGATTACAGAAATGACCCAACCCGAACAAAACTCCAGTACAGAAAACGACACGCAATAACCCGACCCATTCCAACCCTACAATATTCCTACTGGAATTTACCTAACCCGAGCATAAAAATTACACGACAATAACTTGACTTAACAATAATACATCTCGATATGATCCAACCCGAGTACTGTACAAAAATTACACGACAATAATCCAACTCGACATGTTCCAATCCGAGGAAAAAAAGACGCATTTCAACTCGAAACGACAATAACCTGTCCCGTTCCAACACTACCCGACAAATAAAAATTAACGTTTCAACCTGACTTATTTTAACCCAAATCAGTTCCAACCCGACACGAATTCGGCACGATAAATGCAATTAACGCCTCTACATGAAAATATACTTTATCCGAATCTAGAAGTACCCCACATGCGTGATTCTATATTAACCAAATTTGTACAGCAGTTAAATTATCGGCAAAAGTACTCAACTATAAAATCCCCTTCATCCTTACTCCATTTCCCTCACCCCACCCTCCTCTCTTCCTCTTCCTCCATTATTTAGTTGTCTAGCCAAAAAAAGATAGTGAGATAAGATGTCGACCGAGAAGCTGGTTTCCTCCATTCAAATAAAATCAGATGGAGATGTGTTCCATGAAATCTTCAGAGAGAGGCCTCATCATATTTCGGACATGGCCCCTAATCATATTCAGAGCTGCGATCTGCACGATGGCGACTGGGGAAAAGAAGGATCTATAATCTTCTGGAACTTCACTCATGGTAAGCAACAGCTTTGTCACTTACTACTGTATTTGA